>CM014096.1:13196545-13394045 GCA_004119915.2 Collichthys lucidus | reverse complement strand
AATCATTCATCTTAAGTGACTGACAGATTCATCGTTTCAAAACAAAGGGTACAATGTGAAAGTCCGCAAACTTTGGTGATATAAGTTTCAAACACATACACGTGCTGAGGGGTTATCAAAGCCTCGCAGTTACACAACCGGCACCTTTTCATGCAATAAAAGCCCCTCAGCAGCAGCAGTCTTTGTGCTGCTTTCATTCAAGAACTCACAGGTATGTCGAAGGCTTTTTTATTCATGCTGGTGCTGAGCTTAAGAATAAATGATCAACTAAGTATCGGCAGGACCTTATATCTTGTTTTATTTTTGCTATATAATGTGTGTTTTAATAAATTTGATTTGTGTTTTTAGATAAGTTGACTTATCCACAATGGCAAAACACAACATTAGCCTCATCATTGCCATATTGTTGGCATTGCTTGTCTTCATCGTCACTATGGTGTTCTCTGCTCTGGCTGCGCCAGGAATATGTAAGTTTTAATGATTATTTATTATTTAAATAAAGTATAATCCTTTGACTTTTTCAGTGTGCCGAAATAACTTCTTACAATATTTTTTAATGTGCACTGTATCCGTTCAGTTCCTGCCATTTTTCTTTTCTTATTTCTGAATTTCTGTCCCGCAGATCCGTTTTTGGCGTCCACCGGGAACACATCAGAAGAGTTTGTGACCCAGATCACACCATCAGGGTGGACTTTCAGCATTTGGACGATCATTTACATCTTTCTGGCTTTAGTGTTGGCCTTTGTCTTGTCTGGAACCTGTAGGAAGTATGTCAATTGAACCCTCAGACAGCTGCATTAATAAATAATAATCTTTGCACCCTAGATAGTATGCTGAAGTATACATTCACTTCTGTGATGTCTTTAGGAATGCCTATGGTTACGTCTACTGCAGCCCTGCTATTTTGCCACATGGATTCTTTGTGACTTGGTGCTTGAATCTGGGTCTCAACACTGGATGGTTGTTCCTGTGGGACCGAAGGTAAGATGGGACCTTTAAATGTAATTTTCAACTAAAATCAGTCTTAACCTCATTGCAGTAAATCCACACTAGTGAAATGCTTTATTTAACGTTCTGATGTTTTTCATTCTTTTCAAAGGTTGATGCCTGCTGCACTGGCTTTCCTCATACTGATCGCTTTGACTAACTACATCATGATATTCTTCTCATGCTATGGTCTCCACAACTATGGAGCCTGGCTCAACAAATACCACAAAGTAGACCTGTGGCTCCACCGTGTGTTGGTTAGTTTGGAAACTCAATTGCAAGTTTATGTTTGTTTGAGCCAAATCTAATATCACAAGTAATGTTCTATTTTGAGAGATATCCTCCATGTCTCTGTCGTCCAAGTCTTTAATGTTGTGTCTATTACAGGTTCAGAATGGTATTGCCATATATGCAACATGGACCACCATTGCATCCCTAGTTAACCTGACTATTGTGCTGACTAATGATGGAAACATGTCCCATACGGATGCAGGCACCCTCGCACTCTCTGTCTTGACTGTGGTGTTGTTTGTGTGGTAAGTTCAAATTAGAGGAACGACATTTTTGCTTTGATAAGATCATAAAGAAAGTTGATTTGTTTTCTCTCACAGGTTCATCCTGGAAAACTCTGTCCTTGACAAACATGTGAGATACATTCTCACCATTTATCCTGCTGTGATCTGGGCACTGACCGGGGTTTTCACGAAAAACTACGACGCTGCAGCTCCTACTCGCAATAACATCTTCATTGGTGAGGAACTGAAAAAAAAAACAGTTAATAAATCTCATGGAGAACAGTCACATTACAAATGTTTCCATCTGATATTTTCTTTCCACTATAGCTGCACAGTTGGCTGTAGCCTGCACCCTGTTTGTCTCACGGGTAGTGCTGGTCATCTGGAAGCACGTCAAAAAGCCATTTTTCAAAGACGTCAACCCAGACGACATGTCTCCGATGGAGACTGCTGCGAATCAGAAAAAGATATTTAAGTGAGAGTGTTGAATGTTTTATTGTTTTTAATAACATTTTTGTACACATACAGCATTGTTTATGTATGAGATGTATTTCTAACTGCTTTGTATGCTTTGTAATTTGTGATTTTTCACTAGGAGACACTAAATAAGACACCATGCATTGTATATAAGGGAATAACATACTTAATTCATTATTATTTTTCTGTATTTTTTATATAAATATAAATAATTTTCATGCATTTTGACTCTTGCTTTGTGCAATGTTAAAAATAAATATTGTTTCATCTCAATCTTATGCATTTCTTGAAGGATTACAGATGAGACAAGATCACAAATCCTACAACTAAATAGTATAATAATGTCCTTTCTTGAGTAAGACAAAATAAAGACTGCTTAAATAAGAAAGCGGATGAATGAGGTGTCATGTTTTTATGGGTTTTCCTTAGCTTTGTAATAATCTCTCTCCCAACATCCTCTTCTTTCTCTTTGCTTTGGTATTTAACACCACAGAAATGTAACTGTATACTGTGTGGTCTGTTAAGAGGCTCACGAGAAATCAATCACGCTGAAAAGAAACAAACATGAATGAGAACACGAGTAAGTTTATTCACGTGGCACAAGCAAGAGTGATTATAGCAAATGCTTTGCAGGAAGAATACAGCAGTATATCTAAAACACAGACTTGAAAAAGAAGAAGAATGAAATAACACAAATATAATTCAATTTTCAGAAATGGGTTTGTGTTGAGCTGTTTATTAAAAGTGTCTGGGTCAGTTTGTGTTGATACTCGACAGATGAAATCATACAGTGTGTAATTATGTAAAGAATCAAATGAAATCACTGTCAGAGGAGAAAGATTTTTTAAACATGTTTTATGTTTGTGACTGACATAGGCGACTGATGATGTTTCTTGTGTTTCATCTGCGGTTTACATAAATAAACAGAAACGAGCAATGGTTTGTCATGTGAGTAAACTGTGTCGAAATCCCTCTGCAGCATTAAACCCATGTCCACAAAACTTCTTTGGCCTTTGCAGCATAAATGTCACTGTATATAAACAGCTGTTGGAGGGCAGGCATGTTTGTTTTGGGTCGAGTGGGGGTGAGTTGGAAATATCAGTTTAACTGAAATATAAAGTTTAACTGAAGTTCTAGCTGTAGACGGCCAAACAAATCCCGCCAGAAACATAATATTCCCATCTCACACATCTCATTTTTTCCATCCCAGCATGATTTCAAATGTCAATTTCTACGGTGTTTGTTTTCATGTCTGTTCAAATAAGACAAATATTTAAAAAAACAAATTTATAGGAAAATGTATTGTAAACAAACCTGTCCACAATACAAATGCATTTCATAACTATAACTATAACTATATGGACTCTGGCAGAAATGTATACAAGATAAGAAGCGCACGTGATGCTGGTCATAAACCTTCCTCTTACAAAACCAGTTATTCTATAAGATGATCAGTCCACCAGTCCTCTGCTCGGTTACGCTGCTTCTTCACACTCAGAAAGGTATGGCTGACTTTATCGACTTCATCCTGTGGATAATGTTTCACTGCCAATATTTTATTATCCCGAAGGAAACTCCACATGCTGTAGTGGCACGTGGCTCTTTCTCAGGTTACACAAGAAGAATTTCAGTTTACTTCAGGCCTTGAAACGTTTTATTCTGAAAATAATTTACTTTTACTACTACTACTTTTTTTCTGGCGACAATCGTCAAAACAGGTTACTAGGAAGCTAGTGAGTTGTGAATAGGAGTGGTGGTGTAAGTGTTTGAATGGCCTCTGTACATGCATGCACAAGGTCAGTGATTACGATCACTTGCCCACAGCTCAGGGAGGTCAGAGGTTGAAATGCAGGTCATCAACAATAAAGATGGAGACACATTTACTTTTTTTTACTCATTCAGTAAAAAAGAAAAATACAGTGCGCTAAATGTACCAAAGACTCTGCTCTATGTAGATATGTGCATGTGTTCTAACTAGAAAAACGTTTATTATTTTTAACAAATTTTTATTTCTCACAGTAGATTACGATGGGAGAACATAATCCTGGACGTCTTGCTGCAATAGTGGTGTCTGTTGTCGTCTATGTAATAAGTTTATTGTTCAATGGGCTGTCTGTAGTTGGAATTGGTAAGTCAAAGCTTTATTGACCAAGGTTGTTGAACTTGTAGATTGTGAATGGGCAGATTGAGACATCATAAATATTAACATGTTACATTCTTCTCCATTCTCTTTAGGTCCTTATAACACCACTACAGCCAATGTGTCTGCTGCGTTTGACACCCAGATCACACCTTCAGGGTGGACCTTTAACATCTGGAGTGTCATCTATGTCTGGCTGACAGCAATGATTATCTACATCCTCACGGGACTGTGCAGAAAGTTGTGGCCAAATTTTATATTTTTTCTTGTTCAAATCCTCAAAATATTGTAAAATTGAGACTGAAAGATCAACTGTGGTTCTTTCTCCTTGTAGGAACCGTTATGGCTATGTTTACTGCAGCCCTGCAGTGTTGCCTTATGGATTCTTCATTAGCTGGTGCCTCAACCTGTGTTTCAATATCGGATGGCTGCTTGTTTGGGACAGAGGGTAAGAGTCTCCTTTAAATGTGTCCCAATCTGAACTGAACTCGCCTTAGTGCATAATACTGATTTATTCGTTACACCCTAATTTAAACTATCATAGAAACATTCAATTAAATGTGTGTTTATTGCTGTTCTTGTGCCTTTCTAAAGAATGATGATTGCTGCACTGGTTTTTCTCGTCCTGGTCATCTGCACAAACTACTCCATGGTGTGCTTTACCTGTCATGGACTTCATTCTTATGGAGCCTGGCTCAACAAATACCACAAAGCAGACCTGTGGCTCCTCCGTGTGCTGGTTAGTATGACAAATATACAGTACTTGCATATCTAAGTGCATATGTTTTTGTTTTAGTCTTGCAGATTATTTTCTTTTTAATACTGTATTTGCAGGTTCAGAATGGTGTGATGATATACACAACATGGACAACCATTGCAACACTAATCAACCTGACCATTGTCCTGACTTATAATGTAAAAATGGACCCAACGGATGCCGCCACCATCTCGTACTCTATTTTGGCTGGCGTGCTGCTTGTGTGGTGAGTGCTCTTCACTTGGAAAGTACTAAGTTACTGTCAAAATCATCAGCGAGATTCTGAATTGGTGTGTTTGTACTGCGTGTTTCACAGGTTTATTTTGGAAAACCTCGTCCTTGAAAAACACGTACGGTACATCCTCATCACCTACCCTGTGGTGATCTGTGCACTGACTGGAAACATGGACAAAAACTATGATGTTGAATCAAACAACCGCAACGGCATCTTCATTGGTAAGACATTGAAGTGTTCTCCATAATGATAATGTGATGAGTATATGAAAATCTCTGCAATCATCTGGTAAAGATCCCACTGATTGGTTGATTCCCTGTACTTCCTATTGTGATTTTTTAGTGATTTAGACACAATGAAGCAAATTTAATTTGGTTCCACTTCATTAAAATGTTACCTCCCGGTGTATGAGGAAATATTATGAGAGTAACTGCTGCACTAAAATGTATCTTGGTGACCACTAACATCTGTTCAAAGTTGCACTAACTTGATTTTCTTCTCTTAGTTGTGCTGCTGGCTTTAGCCTTCGTGCTGTTTGCCTTTCGGATTGTGTTGGTGGTTTGGAGACACATCAAAGAGCCGCTGTACACGAACGTCAGTCCTGGAGCCATGGAACCGAGAGAGATTGGAAAGAAGCAGAAAAGGATGTTTCGCTAAACATTTTTGTGATGTAACACACTGACATTTGATGCCATATCGCGTAGAAAAGAGTTGTTTGGTATTACTTTGTTGATGAGTGAGGACAAATGTTTTATTTTGTAAATGTTGATAGATTTCATTCAATTCTGATCACATGTAGTATGATTTAAAATGCACCCAGGCATCATTTGCATAGTTAAATAATGTAATATTCTTTTCAACATTGGCTGAGTGATCTCTGAACCTCTATGGCTCTGGTTGCTAACACAACTCATTAGGCTCTGATAAGGAGATTATTACAACACTACACGGTGTAGCCTCACACATTATAGACCGCATGCTTTAAACACTTCCCAGAGTTCACTGTGTGTTTGTTTTATATCTAATGCCAACTTATATTCCACGGCTAATTGTCATTTTCTTATCTTGACATATTTAAATGTAATAAAATATTTCAAATCAAATCAAATCAATTTTATTTGTATAGCCCAAAGTCACAAAGTACATTTGCCTCAGAGGGCTTTACAATCTGTACAGGGAGTGACACTCCCTGTTATTTGTGCAATATAATCATGCATGATACCACTTTAGCAGTGTGGGTAGTTTTTCCAGGTGTTTCACATGTCAAGTAGATATGTGTTGCTACTCCAAGTCTAAAATAATAGACATTATCAAATATTATTAGAACTTACAGTCATTTTATATTGCCACAGGGATTTAGTTGTTTTCCATAATATAAGGCACAGAGTCGCATGTAAGCTAATGGGCTAAAAGCTATTAGTTCAAGTTAAAGTTGAAGCAGAAGTTGAAGTTCAAGTCAACTTTATTATCAATGCTGCCATATGTACAGGACATACAGAGAATTGAAATTGTGTTTCCCTCTTATCCCGGTGCAAACAGCAATAAACATGAAATATATAAAATATAAGTAAAAGATGTAAAGAACATAAAATAAAAATATAAAAAATATATACAAGCTAAAAGACAGTGGCTAATCTGGAAGATATAAATATGGCAAATATGGGAGTATGAACATCATAATGATAATAATAATAATAATAATAATAATAATAATAATAATAATAATAATAATAATAATAATAATAATAATAATAATCAGAATCCGAATCAGAATCAGAATCACTTTTATTGGCCAGGTATGTGTACACACACAAGGAGTGATGAGAAAGATAGGGTTGAAGACTTTCTGGGTGGAAAAAATGAGATTATTATAATACTTTCTCGGTAGCTGCCTGTTATTAGTAGACAGTAGCTCGCTGGTTTGATCCACGGTATGTCAAAGTATTATTGGGCAAGATACTGAATCCCACCTTGCTCCCTGTAAGTCTCTAAACGTGCAGTAAATGTCACTGGGAGCCACTCCTCCGTCAGCGTTGGTGCGTTTTAACTTTGAGTGACCTGTAGGGGGCAGTAACGCACCGCACCGCACCAAGCCTGCCGGATATAAACGTAGAAGAAGAAGAGCGTCAGCTTGAGGCTTTTTTGTTTTTACTTTTTTTCGATTTCTCACAAAGTCCGTAGGTACAAAATGCTTTGCCCTGCTTTTCACCTGCAGTAGGTCCCATCGGATAGTTACTTACTATCTTATTCGTTTACGTTATGCTACTTAAATGTGTGTTGTAGCTCCAGGACCGACCTTAAAGTTTACATGTGTAGCTGTAGTCAGGAAGTCGTCGCTCTCTCTCAGAGCGCGCGGGTCTTTTTCAAAATGTCAACAGCTCGTGCTAACGTCGGTTAGCGCGCGAGGCGGGATCGTTAATCTCGGCAGTTTTACACGCGAGTTCAAACAATTTAACTCTTTTTTTTAAGAGAGGGAGGAGTGAAGAAAAAATAAATAAAGAAAGAAAAGCTTGCAGGCGGTTAACCGACCACAACAATGCTAGCTGGCTAACTGTTAGCTGTCGTAAACAGCCGTTTAACGTTAAAAAAAAAGAAGATCCAAACAAACCGGAAAACAACGATGGAAACAAAGTATCCCACCTTGGTAAGTCTTTGTGTTTTCTATTGTGTGGGCTGAAACTTGGACCGAAACCGAGTTGTGAAGTAGAAATAACGTTAGTTAAAGCTTCTGCAAACCGCTTTTAAATAATAAAATATGTTAGAGAAATGCTTTAACTGCAGCGTCGTGGTTATTTTGTACACTGGAGTTTGTGTTTTCTGTTTACTCGTATTGTGTAGTAGTAGTAGTAGTATTAATGGGGGGCGTTTCTGTTATTGTGTCTATCCTGTATACACGAGTATGGTCTGTTTATATCAGCGGTGTCAACACTTTGTTTTAAAGAGGGCCAGATTTGGTGTTGTAAAGATGCCCGGGGGTCGATGCTAACATTAAAAAATTCAAAAATGACCAATAAAAGTAACATGAAAATGACAATGTAATCAAATCTAAGCCGATTAAACGTGAACAAGTCTAAAATAACAGTCAAATAATAAAGAATAAATTGTCTGGATGCGTTAAACTTGCATGAAGTTGATACAAATCTTTTCATTGTAAACATGACTTATTATGAGTAATGTTTTAAAGCGTATCCCTCTTGTTCAGAAAGTTTGTTTGTTTTTGTGTCGCATCTACAGATAAATAACAGCAGCAGTTCAAATGCTTTGCTATATTAACCAAAGAAAAAGCCAAATCTTCCAGTCTTACAGTATCAATAACAACTCTTCTCCGTCTTTGTTTACAGAGAAGACCAAAGAGGAAACTCTGTTACCTGACGACCAAGGAAAGGTAGGTTGGAAAATATTTTTTAAAACAGATTAAATGTGATTTTAAAAATGTCTAATATTTTGTATTTTTATTCATATGCTCCTCTGAAACTGGTGTTTCTGGAGTCAGTGTGTGGTTATGCACCTTTTTTTTTTTAAATCAGATTTTTATGCCTACATGAGCTTTATTGTGTTTTTATGTTCAACACATTTCCTGGATGTAATCCCCGTCATTGTCACCATTTGTAACCATGTGTTCTTCTCAAACTTTGGCCTTTTAGAGTTTTAAATATTTAATATGCTCTGATGCAGATTTAACGCTGTTTTGTGTTTTCAGTGCACCTCAGCAATGGGCACTTCTGTCACTGGGAGACGTTGATAAAATGTTTGATGACTTGGGTGAGTAGAGAATCTTTTGCTTTAAAACTTTGCAGCTTGTTTTGCATTTTTATGATGTTAACTTATATTACTCTGCTTAGATCCAACCTTGAATGGTGATGAAGATGTCGACGTACTTCCAACATCTCCTCTGCTCCAAATGTCTGAAACTGAGATAAACCAGAGTGAGGGAGAGGATCCTCTAGAGCCGGAGGATGAACATCTAACGGAAAAGCCTCCAATATGCCAAGTGGTAAGTTCTGCAGATATTACAAATACGCAGTCAAAGAGTGTCTCACTCTAATTTCGGATGATAAAGCAAACATCTTAAATATTTGAGAGGCATTTTGATATGTCTCTGATGGTTGCTTATTTTTAGTTTTCACTGATAAGCAACTGTTCGCTGTTGATCTGTCCTCACATGGAAAAAGTCTGATGGTCTTCAACTTTCTGATTATATACTCAGTCATGTATTTGTTTATAAACTCCATTCATGGGCTTTGTGTATTTTTCCTGAGTTAGACAAGACATGTGTTTAGTCTTGTATGTTTTGTAACTCTTTAGGGTGCTGAAGGAGATGTCCTGCATTCTGCAGCAAAGTCTCCCAGTCCTGCACTGGACATTGGTAAGAGACTCAAACCTGTACTTTGCTAAGAAAACAAAATACATTTTCAAATTTTCAATTAATAAGCATTCTGTCATTTTAATGTTGTGTAGAAAAGCCAGTGAAGACATCGAGTCCTATTGAAGAGAATATGGCCGTGCAAGGTATAAAAGAGCTGGACAATGAAAAACGCAGAGCTGTGTCACCAATACTCTTTGACAGTGAAGGTGAAGAAAAAGAAGAGGCAAAGACGGAGCCTCCAGCCACACAGAAACCCAAGTGCAGTCCATCTATAAGCAAAGAGTTTGAGATGGAGTCTCCTCCAAGCAGGGTTGCTTTAAGCAAACCCACAATGTCCAGTCACAAAAATAAGGTGGAGGGATCATGGTAAGGGCTTAAAGGGTTATTTCTCAGTGATTAGTCACTACAGGCACCCAAACACAACTTGACTTGGATCTTTTTAAATGTTGTACTGTGTTTATTATTTTTTCCCCCAGCAACAAGAGTCAGCCAGTCAAAGAAAAATCCTCCAAGAAACCTGAAATACCTGTGTTGGAGGGAAAAGGAAAACCAAGGTAGTGATGAAATTTTTTAATGCATGTTTTGTTCTTTCATTTTTGATCTAGAGAGTATATTTGAAGCAAATATCGATATTAGCATGTATTAATCTTAATTATTATTATTATTATTATTAGTAGTAGTATCATCAATATTATTAACAATATTATTTAATAATATTAACACATTTATTACCTGGAGTACAAAGCACTGACTGATACTCAAGTCTAACATCCCTTGATGGATTGTTCATACACATTTACTGTGACATGGGACAGTAAGAATGTAAGAAACGTGTAATTAAAGTATAATTTAGTAAAAATGTATAAATATATTATGCACGATATAAAAGGAACTTGTTGAATCACATTATCATGATTAGTTAGTTAAAATAAAATGTGAGTCAAAACATTTTTGTACTGAAATTTCCTTTTGTATATTTTCCAAAATGCTGATCCTGATATATTGATAAGACGATATCAGCTATTAAAAGTAAAATAGTCGATACTAAAAAGGCAGTACAGCAAAAACTCACATTAATTCATGCATCTGTACAGTATATTGTTAATGAACTTAATTGTTCTGGGTTTTTTTTTCTTTTTCTTTTTGTTATTCAAAGGCGAGAAAACACAGAGCCACCCCCGTCATCATCAGCTTCTAAGAAAAAGTCAAAAATCGTTCACAGACAGCCATCACTGGAGGTGTCCAGCCGAGTGGACAGGACCAATTTTCTACAGAAGCTTAGAGAAGCTGCACAGCCCAAACCTGCATGGTGAGTTTAGATAAGGGTAGACCATAATAATTTATCTTCATGGATTTTGCTTGTTGAAAATAAACAACCAAAATATGTATACAAAGTAAGTTATTGTACTTTAACATCAAAACTATTTGTTTTTAAGTACCAGGAAGCCTCCATCACCGGTTAAAGTACCCACTCCACCTGAGCCAGAAGATAATTTCCTGATTCTGGAGGATGAAACGCCTCTTTGGTTTTCCATCCCAAGTAAAACTGCTGCCATTAAGAGACAGAAAACGTCTAGCACAGACAAAGACAGCTCACCAGACCTGCGATTGAAGCATAGCTCAGGAGACACAGCACAAAAACAGCAGGAATCTAAACTGGGAAATGTCAAACCAGGTGGTCGGACTGTTCAGAAAACAAAGAAGACGAAAGGGAAAGAGAAGAAGAATGAAGCGACTGAGCCTGGAAATGATGTGGATGAATTGTGCAGTCCTGGGGAACTTCCTGCAAGTGAACTGATGGAACAAGAGACACCAAACAAAAAGAAACAAGGCCTCAAGAAGGTGCCATCTAAAGAAAGTGACAAGGCAGAGGAGCCACCTAAAGACACAGCCAGCAGGGAAACGGATGAAGCCACTCTGAAAATGAAAAATAAATGTCAGAAGTCCTCAGACATGAAGAGATCAAAGTCTTTAAAAGATGGGAATAAAAATGCCAAAACAAGCAGGGTTAAGTCATTAAAGGGGGCCAGGAAAGAGACGCAAGGATCTGGTGCAGTAAAGGAAAGCCGAAAGAGCAGTGAGGAGCATGCGGATGCTGAAGACCTGGACTCTCTTTCCGGTAACCTGTTGTTATAATCCCTTCTTATGTTGATCGTTATAAATGCTTTCTCAAATCGTGTATTTTTATCAGATATTCTCCATTTTTTCACAGTTCATACAGCTTGTCTATACGTTATTATATATTTTTTTATTTTTTCCCCACAGCCAAACAAGTCATGAATTCTGAAGACTGTCAGATTCCTGTGAAAAGGAAAAGACAACAGGCAGGAGAGTGGTGGTTGTGCCGCCCTGAGAAAACAGAGGAAACAAAAGTCCCAGACAAACAACCTACACCGAAGAAGTCGAAACAGCACAGCAAAAAGCCCAGCGAAGAAGTACCTTCACCTGTAAAGACTAAGAAGGACCGAGTCTTAAAGAGAAGAAGTCAGACAAAGTGTGCACCGTCATCCAGTCAGAAGACAAATAAAGCTAGTGAAAGAAAAAACAAACAGAACAAAAGCAGACCGGGTACACCAGGCAAGACAAAAGCATCAGAAAAAATATTTGATGCGATTGTAGAAGAGCAGATTCATGAGCAGCAGCAGCTGGAGGACCTGGATCCTGTCGATTCTAGCCCTCTGGTCCTTGTGCACAGAGACCACAGCCTTGACTCAGGTAAGGTGGAGGAAGTACTTTCACTTTACCTTAAGGAAAAACAATAACAATACCACACACCCCAGATTTAGGCTCATACTTAATTAAAAGTACTTGTTCTGCTGGAAAATGTCTGGGAATGGGAATGCAAAGAACAATGAGTATAGAGTGGCATAAAATGGAACTACTCAAGTACAATTTAAGGGTACTTGTAATTAATTTAGTGTTTGAGTAAATGTACTGAGTTACTTTCCATGACTGGGTGAAGTTAGGTTTGTTTACATAGGTCCAAGTTAATATTAATAAAAGCGCCTATCTTGTGCTCAAATATTTTTAGTAAAAATGGAAATCTGTTTTCATTGAGGTACAACTAATACCTGTATTTGAGTTATTTAACCATAACCGGTCAGTAAGCTCTGTAACTTACTGATGTCGTGTTTTACAGGGAGTCAGGTATTTCAAAGAGTTTACTGTCATGCCTCTAATGAAAAACTGTCCATCACACCAACCCCAGCCTCTCCCGGAGGATCACCGGAGCGGCTCAGGCCAGCGCAGTCAGAGAAACGCAAGAGGAAACCTCCCCGTGACTGGTGGATGGTTGACGGCATCTCGAGGGACGTGGAGAACATCAACTCACAGCCTCAGCAGAAGGAGCCCAAACCTCGTAAGGAAAGAAAAAAGCAGTCTAAACAGAGCAGATCTGCTGGACTTGGGACTCCCATAAATGGCAACGTGGTAGACTCATTCAGACCACTAGGGGAAGCCCCTGTGCCTTCTCTGAAAGTGAAGCCGATGTCGCCCCCAAAGACTGTCAAACGCTCTCTGGCTACATTTAAAAACATTTTCGCTTCAGCCGCAGAGACCCCGACTGTGGTCGGCAGCAGAGAAGCAGGTCAGAATAACAGACTTAAAGTACCTGCATGTCCTGCTGAGGAAGTCACTGTTATTGATGGCAATACTGAAGAAGCTATTCTCAGTATGAATGCTGGTGAATCCAGCGGCCTTCCCAACCAGGAGGGCCAACAGGACAGCAACTTTCACTCAGAGAACACGTAAGGAAAAGTCTAAATTGTTACTTTAACCTTCCCGTCTTGTTTTCTATTTTTTAATTGTTTGTTTTATCTTTTTGCAGGTTAAAGGTCCTCAGAAGTGGCCCGTCCTCCATGATTGAGCTGGAACACTATGCGGAGAATGAGGACTTGAGTATGTTTTTAAACATGAAAATATAATAATTCAGTTTGCTGAATGGCAGTAAATGATAGGAAACTACATTCTTCAGGTTTTCTTTGATCAATTATTAATTAATAATAAGGAATGAATAATATACATTAATATATAACACTTATAGATAGAAGAATAGAAAAGCAACAAATTCAGAGATTTAAATGGTGGTCCAATTTCAGGCTGCAATATTGACCTCTCTCTTTTTCAAAACTATTTCTGTATGAGAGCAAAGTGACGCTCAGAGCAGAGGCTTCAGTCGTCCATTCACTCCAGTAATAACCCGATCACGGCGATATATGACGCTGTGAGCATCAATCTGATTGGCAGAGAGTCCTTGGTTTAATCAATCAGATTGAAGCTCACGTGTTTTTCTTTATTTGCTTTAATAGTTTGAACACTGATTCAAGTAACGTGGGTTTCAAACCGAACATTTCTTTTTTACATCATGCAAATGATGTAATATTTGTGAGTTGAATACATAATAAATACAGAAACAGTTATTTAACAATACAATACGGTGTAGTTTAATTTATTTTAAATTACATTGCATTTTGTTACATTCATGCTGTTAATGTGGCTCATTGAGGGCAACCGTTATGCTGATGTGGCGCCCAGTGAAAATGAGTTTGACATTCCTGATTTGAATGATTGTTAAATTTACATGAAAAGGCAGCATCATCAACAAAGACTTGAATCAGTTTTGGGTAAACGCCTGAATATGTAGCTCACACCTCTGGTTAAACAGCTCCATCTACTGGATTCATTCACCTTGATCGACAGATATTTGATCCGTGTGTGTGTTGAGTGGATTTTTCTGATTGATCATCTTTTGTAAAAATGATTAACTTCTACTTTTTACCTTTTCTTTCTTCCAGTTCTGCCGTCATCCAAAATCCACGCTGTTATGTCTGCGTCAGATCTGTGCGCTCCTCCGCTCAAACCAATGATTTTACAGCCGAAGGATAAAGCCAACCTCACAGAGTGGTTTCAGAGCCTCTGGCCGTCGACCGTCAACAGTAAGAAAATATAATGTTTAATAAAAAGCTTCTGTTTTAAATTATTGTGTCACTTTATCATTTGCATACTTTATGGAGCTCAGCAAGTTTAAAGTAGTAAAGCAAAAGTTTCAAACCTATTAATTTTTTTATTTTCAGTGTTGGAACATGTATGTGACTCAGTACAATGTGAACAAAATTAATATATGAGCTAATAAGCAAAGTAATCTCAATCACACTGATATCCAAATCCATCCAAACAAATGCTATAATACTAACAATACAGCTAATATTTACATAATATAGCTGATTTTATTTAGGAACTTAATCTCTGTATTATTGCCCCATTTCATAATTCTTAATGAGAGGGTGTAACACACAAGCAGACCTGATGTTGAATAACTCCTAGCATTGAATATTGTTGCAGATGGTGCTGAGATCACTCCGGATCAGTTTGACTGGTACTTCTATCAAGGCAGAGCGTTTGGCTTGCAGGTGGACCTGAACCAGGGCTCCATCTGTAATGGAAAAATCCTGCTGGGCTCGTACATGAAGAAGCCTCTCTGGGTGGATCACAGCGCCACAGCAGTCAGTACACTTCTTACTCCTCTTATTCTTCTTCTTCTTCTTCTTCTTGATTGTGTTGTTTATATCACCTCTCTCTCTCCGCCCTCTTCAAATAGTTTTATTTTAGATTTCTTTAATTGTGTGTTCTTGTTTTTTAAAGGTTTTTAACGTATTAACAAGCTCTGTCAGTCTAATCATGGACACCAGGGAGTCCCGCTTCTATCCAGGACAATCCTTCATGGTGCCACATGGTAGGACTGTCATTACATTTTACAGAATAAAAAGTCTTTTATTGAATTTCTTCTTCTCTGAAGAGAGTTTGAAAGTTTTAAGCCAGATTAACAAGCACACACCTTCATATCAAAATTCACAGCGTCTTGTTTGTATATCGCTGATGTTATTGTTCTGTTCACGCAGGGCACGCTTACAGCATCCAAAACGTCAGTGCGCTGCCTGCAGTTCTGTACTTCACCAGGGTGTTGGCAAGTTCAGACTGAAGTTGTCAGTTCGATTCCTGGCTAAACAACCAGCCACATGGTCCCGAGGAGAAAAAATTATTTTAATGGACTTACTTTCTGTATGAAAATATGAAAATAGGAAAGAAGCATTTGGCTCTAAGTTTTAAATTATCTTTGATTTTTAGCTATCTTTGTAATAATAGATGTAAATAAATGTGTATGCTTTTGTTATTTGATTTGGCTATTTCCTATGACCCTGCATGTGTCGTTTCCAACCTTAAGGGGGCAGTGTGCTGCTGTAGTCTAATACCCCTGCAGGCAAACAAGGGCTTTATTCACAGTTAATTTCAAAGACAAATATGTCTGCAGCCAGAAGTGAATATTCCCGGAGTTGCGGAATTGAAAGCATAACCATGACTAGGACTGCTTCTTTTGATTGGTGCATTAAAAAAGACTGAAGGAAACAACAAAAACAAAACGTCAGCAACAGCAGAGAAACCTTTTTTAACCGCCAATTATGCAGTGGTCGAGCTATTCTTCAAAGTGTTATCAGTAAAGCTTTTAAAATATCGATCTGTATTGTCATTTGACAAGGTTATCAGGTTTTTAGATGTGGAATTTTTATCTGCATAGTCACAAGTATGCAGGTGTCAATAGTACAATACATACATTCTGAAATGCAGCGGGTAGAAAATGTCTCCTAAGTAACCCGAAATCATCTTTTAGCACAACAGAAGTTACTTTCCACTCTTGCAAATATGTTTCTCAAGTGCAAAATATATCATAAATAAAAAATGTCAGTGATCATTGTCATGCCCCAAAGTCTCAGGCCTTGATCAAGGCTTTTCACCGAAACTCAAGGTTCAGCAGGGGCACTAATGATGCTTGCTTTGTGGACTGACACGGAGAGTTGCTCCTCCACAGCGAAGGACCTTCACAAGAAAAAACAACCCTGGCCTTGAGAAGTCATGACAACATTTTTAAATGCGTGTGGCACCTTTAGTCGTCTGTTTAGAAATATGCAAAACTGATTGCTGAAAAAGGATGTACAGCTATTTGGAAATAAATACCACTTTTGAACACACTTGAGTTTCCAAAAAAAAAAAAAAACATCTTTCACACAACAGCATAAAAGTAATCTATCATTACCAGCCTTTTAAAGGAGAAGGCTGCTGCTCTAAAACGTAAAAGTCTGTTTGCCGCTCTCGGAGAGTACTACTGCTTATGTGAAAAAGTTGTATAAAGTCTTTTGTGGCTGAGAAGGGGAGCTGCACGAAATCCGCTGGGGATGAAGTTTGAAAATGAGGTGGAATGGAGCAGAGTTTGACTGAGGGGGTGAACACTCTGATGCATTTATGGTGAAATAGTTTAGAAACCCTTCACGGTGGACAGCCTATAAGGCACTGCACTGCATTTTCTCCACTAGAAAGGTTCCCTAGACACTTTATCCCATTTTTCTTACATATGTGTGAGTATCTCAGGGTTTGACAAGGAGCGAGATTGTGTGAAATAGAAATCTATCTGGTTCTGCTATCCACTTTAAAAAAAACTGTTGTAAGAGTACAAAACTGATGGTGTATTCTTTGAGGAATTCAAAATGAAGCGGCAACTTCTGTTAGAAAACTGCAGTTCCTCGAACGTCCAGCTGAGCCTACAGTCTACAGGCTACAGTCAATCTCCATAAGTCCCCATGTTAAAATGTCCAACTTCACAGCAGAGATAAACATGTTTACAGCCTGGTACAAAAAACAGTTTTGGTCTCTATGGCTAACTTCACCGTTCATGACAACTGTACTGACTGAATTTTTTTATAGAACTCACCTGTTCAGCTAAAGTTATGCATAATTAAGAGCCTCTATGATTGACAGGTGGGTGCTGTTAGAGGTGGCTAGTTTAAGCATCCAGGCATCGTTTAACCGGCCTCATCCCCACCACACTCCATGTCTTTGCCGATTTAAAAAAAATATATATATATTTTAGATTAGCTGGGAGGTGGCGACCAGAGCCACCTCACTACAAACAGTTGCATCCCCTCAATGACGACACATCATCTGGTTGGCATGAAGGCGTACCCGCTGTTTCGTCATGAAACATTTACTGACCTGCTTCATGAAGGCTGAATTAGGTTTCTGTACGTGCATCTGTTCTTTTCTTCCCCCTGAATACTTAATAATACACTGATACATCACGTTAAGATCTCTTAACCGTCATTTAGCTGTGGCCTAATAACAAAACAAAGAAAAAAAGAGTGTATTCTCTCCGCAGTAGAGGTCCAACCGCCTGACAGTTTGGTAATTTATCACTTTTGAATGTCTAGTTTCAGCTGTGTGCGGCACACCGGCAGTCTGACTTGCCTCAGGGCAGGATCTCCTTCAGTGAAGTGGATGCTGTTTCCACCGCTGGACTGACCTCCCAGGTCTTTAATTATAAAACATGCCTATGACCAAATATGCTGCCTGTAACAAAACATCTGTGCAGTGAAATGGCGAGTATACATCTCCTGCGCTGCTGTTGTGAAAGAAAAGGAGGCAGGCGGGAATAGCTTGTGAAACATTCTGAGTACAGAATAAACATTTTTAAGATGAGGATGTTGGATTTTTGCTTGTTTAGTTTATTTTTGTGATACTTGAGCTGTGCCGGCTGGTGACTGAGTAATTTGTTTCCTTTTAACTGTGGCAGGGTCTTAAAGGTTACACAGCATCCTGATCAGGGAAGCCTTCAGATCATATAAAGTGAGTTAGCAGTCAAAGCACCACGTACACACGCACATGCTGGGGAAAGCAAAGGAGAAATTGGGTGGTGGGCTTGCTGATCGTTGGGTTTTACATATTTAATGTTCATTTTTTTATGGTTCATTGAGGAATTTGTGTCTTTGATCAGACTGATTAATACACTGATTTCTCTCTGTTTTGTGATTGTTGACAAGATGAAAAATATAGATAATGTTAGTGTAGTGGAAGCAGATGTGTACCTGTTGAGTAGGGAACATATAGAGAGACGGACCGGAGATACATGTATGCGAGATGCGGGAATAAAGGAGTTGCAGACCAAAGATGTCGCCTGCCTATACTTATACACAGACTGCCTAAACACGGCATGTTACATGGTGTCAGAAGCGTGCTGAATCCCGTCTCGACGGTCGCTCGGATGAAGTCGCCGAACGAGTCGCAGTAAATTAATAATTAAACAAGACACGTGAGTCACGGTCGGAGCTACGCTAACGCTAGCCTGCAGTTAGAAACTGAGTGCAGCGTGGCTAGTTAGACAGACGTCGCGGAGGAGCCGCTCAGAAAAAAAACAAAAAAAAAACAAAAAATGGACTCTCTTTTCTCCATAAGCCCACCAGAAAACTTTGACTTTTCGGATTTCGCTGGCTGGCCCAGCTGGATTCGGCGGTTTGAAAGGTTCCGGATAGCAGCCGGACTGGATAGTAAGGAGCAAGAGTTTCAAGTTAATTCATTAGTTTATGCTATGGGGGATAAAGCTGATGATATTTTGGGCACTCTAGGCTTAAGTGCCGCAGACTTAAAGAAGTACAAAGCAGTAAAGGAAGCCTTTGATAAGTACTTCATCTGCAAATATAATGTCATCTATGAGAGGGCTCGTTTCAACAAGAGAAGCCAGGAGCCAGGTGAATCAGCTGAAGCCTTCATCTCTGCAGTTTATAAACTAGCAGAACACTGTCAATATGGCGCTCTGCAGAATGAGATGATTAGAGACAGGTTAGTGGTGGGGATAAGGCATCATGGTCTGTCTGAAAAGCTGCAAATGGACAGTGAATTGACACTGGAAAAAGCAGTTACCGCAATACGACAACATGAAGAAATTAAAAAACAGCAACCTATGGTGAGAGAAACAAAAACTGCAGAACAAAAAGAGATGAATGTGGACTTACTGAAATTCAAGAAAAAGTCACACAGAGAGTACCAGACGTGGAAGACAACCCACGAAAGGGGACAAAAAGATTTCCAGAGAGGACAGAAAAACTGTGGACGATGTGGAAAAGGACCAGCACACTCCCTGAACAACTGTGCAGCACGGGATGCAGAATGCAGAAAATGTCGGAAGAGAGGACATTTTGCAGCGGTTTGTAAATCAGGTAGAGTAGGTGCAGTTCTTCAGGCGGAAGAGGAGGACACTCTCTTCCTGGGAACTATATCCACAAGAAAGAAACCCAAAACATGGAAAAAGACTCTGAAAGTGAATGGTCAAGACATTACTTTCAAACTGGATACAGGGGCAGACGCAACAGTCATCCCAGGTACTGTCTACTCAAAAGAACAGCACGGCCCACTAATCAAAGCTTCAGTACCATTGTGTGGGCCCAGCAACGAACCACTAAAGGTGAGAGGTCAGTTTGATGGGGTAATAGAATATAAAGACAGAACAACAACTCAAACAGTGTATGTGGTACAAAAGCTAGCTACCCCTCTGCTTGGGTTGCCAGCAATCTCAGACCTGAAGCTACTTCATCTAGTCGATAGTATTGAAGAACTAGAGGCAGACATGAAAAACCAGTACCCCAAAGTCTTCACAGGACTGGGCTGTCTAAAAGGAGAGTACAGAATCAAATTGAAGGAAGACACCAAGCCCTTTGCATTATCACTGCCACGACGTGTACCTCTACCATTATATGACAAAGTCAAAGAGGAGCTCCAGAGAATGGAGAAAATGGGCGTGATTATGCCAATTGAAGAGGCTACAGAATGGTGTGCAGGCATGGTTGTAGCACCAAAGCCCAAAGGAAAAATCAGGATCTGCTCTGATATGACCCATCTCAATGAGTATGTTTGCAGAGAGAGACATATCCTGCCGGCTGTTGACGAAACCCTGGCCAAGCTTGCAGGTGCAACAGTGTTTACAAAGCTGGACGCCACGGCTGGATTCTGGCAGGTACCTTTACACTCAGAGTCCAGGCCTTTGACCACATTTATCACTCCTTTTGGGCGATACTGTTACAAGAGACTGCCTTTCGGGATCTCGTCAGCACCCGAACACTTTCAAAAGCGGCTAACACAGATGCTGACAGGGCTAGAAGGGACTGTTTGTCATGCCGACGATATCCTTGTTTTTGGATCAACACGTGAACAACATGACCACAGGCTGCACAGGGTGTTGGCACGGCTACAGGCCGAGGGCCTGACACTCAACAACGACAAGTGTCAGTTTGCAGTGGACAAGGTCAACTTCCTGGGCCATATTGTCAGCGTAAGGGGCATTGAAGCCGACCCGGGAAAGATTAAGGCGATCACAGACATGCCCATGCCTAAAGACGCCGCTGATGTAAAAAGATTTGTGGGCATGGTCAACTACGTGGGGAAGTTTTCTCCTCGTATAGCAGAGCTCACACAGCCACTGCGAGACCTGCTCAAGACAGACACAGACTGGGTCTGGGGGAGTGCACAGCAAAGAGCATTTGACGAGCTGCGTAAGGAACTGAGTTCACCAACAGTGCTGGCACAGTACTGCCTGCACAGAGAGACAATAGTTGCAGCTGATGCTTCCTCTTTTGGGCTGGGAGGAGTTTTGTCTCAGAAGCAACAGTCTGGAGAATGGCGGCCAGTCGCCTTTATATCACGCAGCATGACGGACGCAGAGCGTAGATACGCTCAGATAGAAAAGGAAGCACTCGCGCTAACCTGGGCATGTGAGCGTTTTCAGACTTACCTGATTGGAAAGGACTTTTTGATACAGACTGACCACAAGCCTCTTATCTCTTTGCTAGGAAGCAGAGCATTGGATGATTTGCCACCTCGCATTCTGAGGTTCAGACTGCGACTGCTTCGCTTCACATACAGGATTGAACATATGCCTGGTAAGAAATTGATCACGGCGGATGCACTGTCCAGGGCACCAATTCAAACCCTGCCTACACCAGACGAAAAACTGCTGGAAGAGGACGTGTGTTTGTCCGTCAACTTAATAATGGAGCACTTGCCAGCATCAGAACAGAGGCTGGTGCAGATCAGAACAGCACAGGACGCAGATGATGTCTGCAAAAGACTGAAAAACATGGTGCAAACAGGGTGGCCTCAGAGCAGAAAAGCTCTTCCACCACAACTGCAGCTCTACTGGCAGTATCAACATAACCTGCTGGTGGTAGACGGACTACTGATGAAAGATGACAGACTAGTCATCCCAGTAACAATGCAAGAGGAAATGCTCAACAAACTACATGAGGGTCACCAAGGAATCACAAAGTGTGTTGCCAGAGCACAACAGTCCCTGTGGTGGCTAGGTCTGACCAAACAGATTAAACAGAGAGTGGAAAACTGCGCCATCTGTGCACGTGAGGCTCACAATACACCAGAGCCGCTGCTGACAACTCAGCTGCCAGACAGGCCATGGCAGCGTGTGGCAGCGGACCTGTTCCAGTGGGACAATGCAATGTACCTTGTGGTTGTTGACTACTATTCACGCTACATCGAAGTGGCTAACCTAACCTCTACCACCACAACCCATGTGACAGGAAGGCTGAAATCAATTTTTTCCCGTCATGGGGTCCCAGAGACCGTTGTCACAGACAACGGCCCCCAGTTCTCTGCAGTGGAGTTTGCAGCCTTTGCCAGAGACTATGATTTCAAACATACAACCAGCAGCCCCCGCTACCCTCAAAGTAACGGGGAGGCCGAGAGGGCGGTGAGGACGGTGAAGTCTCTCCTGAAAAAGGGGGAGGATCCACACAAGGCTCTTATGGCTTACAGGGCCACTCCCTTGTCACACGGCTCGTCCCCGGCACAGCTGCTAATGGGGCGTAACATCAGGACACCCCTGCCTGTCAGTCAAAAGAAACTACAACCTGGATGGCCGGACCTTCAGGCTTTTCAAAGGAAGGATCAGGACTTAAAGGAAAAACAGGCCTCTTGGTTCAACAAAAGACACAACACAAAGACAAGACAAGAGCTCAGACCAGGGCAAAAGGTCTGGGTGAAGAACACAAAGGAAACAGGAACTGTCAGTGGTCCAGCGGAGACACCCAGGTCTTACAACATAGGCCTGCCCTCAGGAAGTCTCAGGAGAAACCGGTCTCACATCAGGGTCATCCCAGAGACTCCAAGTAAAAGTAGACCGCACCGGACCATAAGACCACCAAAAAGACTAGATTTGTAAACTAGTTAGAAAGCTGTGGTTTGCTTCACGGGCAGAATAAACCCTGCACAGCTTGGGGACCCGGGTAGTCTACCCCGACCCCTAGATAAGGAAGCTATGTTCCATGTTTGTTCAAAAAAAAGAAAAAAAAAAAAAGTGTGTTATAATGGAAAAAAAAAAAAGGTGTTCCCATACAAGGTGTAACCAGGATATATCTGTTCATAGGAGATGTATGCGCTGTTGAAGAAGAAAAAAAAAAAGAGAGAGGAAAAGAAAAGTAATGCTGGGTACTTATGATTAATGCTCAGGTTATATGTTTACTGTTCAAGTTTATTTGCAAAGATGGTAAAAACAAAAGAAGTTATCTTGAATGTCTGACAGCTAACTAAAGGGGGGAGATGTAGTGGAAGCAGATGTGTACCTGTTGAGTAGGGAACATATAGAGAGACGGACCGGAGATACATGTATGCGAGATGCGGGAATAAAGGAGTTGCAGACCAAAGATGTCGCCTGCCTATACTTATACACAGACTGCCTAAACACGGCATGTTACAGTTAGCATTACCTTTACGCTTCATGATGCCAATCTGAATTTCTTTTTCACAGAGCCATAGTGGCTCTGTCGTCCTCCAGCTGATCTAAAAGTCAGCAAAGATGTGAAAGTGGAGGTGAGGCAGGCTGAATGACGCCTGGGTGCTCAGACAAGCCATCTGTAACGACAACCACCCGTCAGTCAAAGTGGCAAAATGACAAGTATTTAGTGAACGCGTGTGCCAAATCTCATAGCTCTCCATCCAATATTAATGGAGACATTTCACTCAAAACCACAAATGTTAACCTCAACAGGGCGCTGGGGGATGATCAAAATCATTAGGACTCTCGACTGACCACTGCTCTCAAAAAAAGATAAATTCTGTGGACTTTATCACCAAAAAAAGTGACATTTCCTCTCTTAACCTGCTGTGAAATGCAGACTCCCATCCTTGTATAAGTTTGTTTAAGTGGTGATTCATTCATTTATTCATTTGCCATAACCGCTTATCCTCATTAGAGTCCCAGGAGTGGCGAGACAGCCGCTGAATAATGTATTCCTCAGAGTCTGCTTCACGCGGAGCTTAATCTCCGTGCACTTTCTTACTTACATCGCTGTACCATAATGCATCTGATTTAAATTAATTAGAAACAACAACGACTTATTTAAATACTACTCATAGCTCCGTGGCCTTATTTCTCCTGGGGATCAAGAGGTATTTGTGAAGCTTTATTACAGATGTCAACTTGTGTCTGTGATAATACAGATTTTTTTTTGTTTGTTTAAATCTCCAGAAGAATGTTTTCTTCCTGATGCGTTGGGAAATGAAACTGGAGTGTGCATATTATTTGTATATTCCAACCACAGATTTTCAGGGCAGCAAAAGCTAATATAAGCCTCTTTAACTCAGCACATGTTTACACCGCTCACTGCATTGTCAGCCTGAAAACAGAGGAGGAAACTCAACACCTGGCAGCCAGGGAACACATTCATTCATCAGTATATTAACTACAAAGTATTAAGCTCCGCTGAACTCTGCACACAAAGGCTATACAGGTTTTCTGAGATTACTCGGAGTCTCACTTCTTGGAACAGACTGAAAGCATTGAGTAGAGTTTCCTTCCTTTGTTCGAGTTGGACTTTTGTTTAAGGCTGCACAAGAGTGACTGATAAACATTTCACAATGACGGCGTTGTGTAGTCTGTTGTGTGCGCGTCGCTCTATGAATCATCTTCCAACAATCCAGGAATTCTTTCACACTCGGGCAAATAATAAGGGATTTATATTTTTCACAAACACGCGACATTACAGGAAGATTAAAGGCACCGACATGGCACAACAAACTGCGTACCCCAGGTCAACCTCCACAGCCCCACCTCCCCCTACCCACAGTGTGCTTTGCATCCTGGTTACACCCTCGTTGGCGGCTAACAGAAGATGCCGACACATGTGGCACGGGGACAGCAAGCTTGAATGAATGTGCGCAGCTGGTGACGGTTTTATTGATTAATTATCCACACGAGTTCTCCCCGAAGTACGGAAGCCCTGAACCGCATGTGTAAAAAAAAAAAAAAAAAAAAAAAAAAAAAAGCCCTGAGCCACATGTATATTTTTTTGTTGTTGTTTTTTCTAGATATTAAGTCGTTATTACGAGATAGTATCTCGTAATAACGAGATACTAAGTCGTTATTACGAGATACTAAGTCGTTATTACGAGATACTAAGTCGTTATTACGAGATAATATCTCGTTATTACGAGATAGTATCTCGTAATAACGAGATACTAAGTCGTTATTACGAGATAATATCTCGTTATTACGAGATACTAAGTCGTTATTACGAGATATTATCTCGTTATTACGAGATACTAAGTCGTTATTACGAGATAATATCTCGTTATTACGAGATACTAAGTCGTTATTACGAGATATTATCTCGTTATTACGAGATATTATCTCGTTATTTCGAGATAATAAGTCGTTATTTTGAGAAAAAATAAATTGAATTTTTTTTTTTTTTTTTTTAAATTTTGAAAAATATCTCCTTGCTCGCAGTCTCCGTGCTCGCCTGTGTGCCACTCCATCTGGATCCAGAATACTTAGGAGCAATCTCACAGTTTCCCTTTTAACAACCAGCCCCTCCTGAATGCATTTCAGATGCATCATCCTACATCCTACCATCTGATCTGAGGTTTTCAGTTGCTGGGTTACAAAATAAGCAACATCTACTATGTCTGAGTAATATTTCCTCCGATAAAGCCTATTCTTCCTCAGAATCTTTTGCAGAGTTCTAAGACAAAGTATTATGTCATGCTGATGACTCAAGACTTCAAGAATTTCCCTTTGTTGAAAGCCTAAATAAAAATAAAAAGCTACTATTTGGCTGAGATCCATTTTGCCTCCTGCGTCCTGAAGATCAATGTGGTTGCAGGGGCCGTCCTGGGTGAGCACCCCCTCTGGCAACAGTGCTAATTGGGCGGTCTCAACACTCTCCCCAAACACAAGAATCATGAGAACTTAAGTAAATAATAGCCATACACCTTGGTTGGAGCTATCAGTTCACTTTTATGAGGATTTTGTTGGATATTCTATTGGTGGTTGAACTGCCGAGATATGCTTCATGTCATCGATGCTTGAGTATTGACTTTAGAGTGGGCCTTCTGGCATCTCAAAATAATGAGATAATATCTAGAAAAAACAACAACAAAAAAATATACATGTGGCTCAGGGCTTTTTTTTTTTTTTTACACATGCGGTTCAGGGCTTCCGTACCGAAGAGTTCACGCTCAATGTTTAAAGTTACAAAGACAATGGCACACACGTCCATTGTGTGATGAAGGAAGCACAAAAACACCATTCATATCCAAAGAAAACTCTGTTTACTACATGACAGCTTGAAATACTGTTCCCATGTTGTAATATTGTTTACATATTTCATGGCCCGGACTATGAGTTTGTTTTTCGTTGGACCGGGGAAAATCTGCACAAGGTCCTTTCAGTTATGTTTAGCATCTGCTGAGGCTGAGCAAACAGGGCAGAGTTTGGAGCAAGCTGTTGAGTGCGCTCGACAAGAGGAGATGACCCTGATGCTCGCTCACCCCGAAAAGTAGCACAGATCAGGATTACCAGGCTTTACAGCGAGTGCTCCCTTTAGCTCATACGCACAATTTGCATTGATTAATAGAGAGAGCGAGATGTGATTTGATTTAGCAAAGGTTGGGAAAACAGTCGACGACCGTATTTGAAAGACAGAACCGTGGATGCTCCTGTTGGCTCACGCTGAAGGACAAGGAAAGCAACAAAGACATAAAGCAGAGAGAAGAGGTTGAATTTTATATAAACTAATCCCCGAGCAGACCTTGAACCTTGCTTCTTGTGCTTCGGTTGGCGTGTGGTGGCGAAAAAAAAATGTTCAGACACAAATAGTAGAAGACTGTGCACACTGTTCTGAGCAATCAGGCTGGAGCCAAAACCAGCAGTGACACGATAACCTTCAGTTCAGAGACCAGACAGTTTGCTTTCATTTAACTTCACCGAGCAGAGCAGAATGGACTGAATTGCATCATCGTCTGTGTTACAAAGAACAGCAGGAATAAACGCTGCTCTAGAAAAACAGGCTGACCCGTACTTTATGGCATTTGAAGCAGGGAAGTGAGGAGAAAGTGATTATAATGGCCGACTTTGTTAAATCTCTCTTAATTAGCCGTTTTATGTAGATGACTGACGGTGTAATAACACAGTGGCAACAATGGATTCAGTGTAATACAGTCAGTTCAATGACCTATATAATATTTCTTAGTATGTTTCCATGAGTGTCCAGTCTCCTGAAAATAAAAATCTTTGTGTTTTTGTTGTCAGAAAACAGTAAAATCAGCCCTTCATATCTACAGTGAGAACGGGTCCTGTTCCACAGAGTCCGACATTTTTCGACAGTAGCCCAGAACAGACAAACCAAACTCTAATCTGGATATGGCCTTTCACTTTTAATGTGAATCTGGCAGTATCTTACATGCTTGAAAGGAGAGGGTGAGGCATGGGAGAGTATTCCGTTGGTTGCAATCTGCAACTTCACCACTAGGTGCCACTAAATACTACACACTGGACCTTTAATTCAACTGTCAACTGTAAAAAAAAAAAAAGTTAAATTAAATGCCACTTCTATCAGCATTAACCTCTTACTCTGTAAATAGAGAGATTCGTGATGCAATTATCTCTCAATTTAAATCGACGTTGACATTTCACCTTAATGATGTCTAACTCTCCTCAGCGCCCAAGTTGAACTCATCAGATCCAGCCACATCCTCCACGCTCTCTGATCCTCTGCTTATTATTATACATAGAGGTCTGACCCTCAAAGGACAAGCACACAGGTTTGATTCATGTCGGTCTTGAGTTTCTCTTGAGAATGTAAGAAAATGAATTATCTAAGGTGCGGCAGAGTGGGTTACGTCTTGATGAGGCTTCTGGGAGCAAAAACAGTCTTTGAAAATAAAATTCCAATTATCTTTTGACAGCTGCTTTGGTAGCTTCAAATTTAGCATGTCCTTTAAGTCGGTTAAGAAATTTCACTTGAAAAGGAAATCAATTGGCAAACTGAACTTGTTTTCTTCTCCTTGTAGGACAGCAAAGGGTTTAGACTATTTTTCATCAGAGTGCAGTAATGTCACACACTTTGAGTATCCTTTCTAGACGGCTTGCTCAGTTCTCTCTAACCTTGAATTCAATCTGCTCCCACTAAACACTTTCAAAACTGCAAATTAGATGATGGCAGCAACAACTCCGGCCAGATGCACCTTACTGCCTGTGGGCTCTGAGATATAAAGCTACAGGCAGGGAAATGCACATATGCAGCAAATCAAAGATTTTTTTGTCTTTCTGTTACTGTCTAATGACTTCAGCTTTCCTAAATAGACTGTTTGGTCATATCACGATTTTAGAAATGCTGGAGTCAGATTATCCGTGGGAGGTCGGAGCAGAGTCGCAGCGCAGTCGCTGCTCTTTCATGTCGAATAGAGGCAGCAGATCTGATTAGGATGCTACCTCCAACTAGAGAGAGACCCCAGGGCAGACCCAGAACCCGCTGGGGGGGTCCATGTAGTCTGTCTGGCTAGGGAACGCCTTTCCCAGAGGAACTGTGTTGCGGGGAGAGGGATGTCCGGAGTGCCCTGCTAAAGGGTAAAGCAGAAGGATGGATGGATGGATGGATGGATGGATGGATGGATGGATGGATGGATGGATGAATGGATGGATGGATGGATGGCTGGCTGATGGGTTATAGGATTGCATTTCGGTCAGTGTGGTCCAGCTTTTTTGCTCATATATCTTTATCTTTATATATCTTTATATATATTTCATACACTGATGGCATTAGCTGCCATGCAAGGGGCCAACTGCTCATCAGTTGCCCAGTATCTTGCAGGCCGGAGGGGATCGAACTGCCAATCATCTACCTCCTGAGCCACAGCTGCCACAACTAGTCAATACTACTCAACCCACAACATTTAATTCAGAGAATGAGGTTAAGGTTCTATATTTTGGCCTCTTGATCTTCAGATGGCTGACAGCTGATGGGTTATGAGATTGCGTTTCAGTCAGTATATTCCAGCTCTTCACACAGAATGTGGCAACCCGAAGCCAGCTCAAACATGTCTAGTCAATACTACTCAGAGCACAATTAAATACCAAATTGCCTCCGGGGCCAAAGTCCCCAAAGCTCTTTGCTTACACATTCTGCATTCACACACAGATATCTGTTTATAGAGATTATATGACTGCGTCTTCAGCAGCTACACCCTGTTGGAAAAGAGCATAACACGCTGACTTTTCTCCTGTTGATAATCTGCTCCAACAAAACGTCCTGGTGAGTAAACGATTTCAGCTTTTTACTGTGATCCACATGGACAGAAAATGTGACGCAGGGGTTGAACTTTTCTGCCGTCTCAGATACATGAATTAGTTGTTGATTTCTAATAGCTCTCCATCAGCAGTGACACCGATTTTCTATTTCCCCCACTGCCCTCATAACCTTTATCACACTTTCTTGTTTTTTCCGTTGGTGGTGTCACCAGAACAAATGTTGTTTCTCACTCCGTCTGAACTTTGTCTCTCTTAGAGCTTTCATCACAGAGAGTGAAGAAAAAGAGCGAAACAGATTATTTTTTTTTTCTGCTTCAGCTGTTGTCAGCCACGTGTCACTGAAATCCATGGGATTTTAGTCCGATCAAAAAGAAGCTGATTCTGTGTCTAATGGTTGACAAAACATGCTGTCTGAGTCCGGAGTGTCTATCTCTTACATTTAACCCAATTAAAGTGGACCGTTCTGGTGGCATGTAGTCATGACATCCCAGGTTTGGCCTCAGAGCATTATGTTATCACCTTATTCATTGACAGGGATTGATGTTGTACTGAATATCAGCACAGCTGCAGACTGCAGGCCTCAACAATAACCCGACCTTGAGTCTGAAGCTAGTCCAAAGTCTGTAAGAGGTTCAAAGCCGATTCTTGTTTGCCTCACGGTGTCAGCGTTGTATTTGCTCTTCTCTAATTTGTCTAGGTCAGCTCCTGTCATATGAGCACACCTTGAGGTTTGCGCTGAAGTGTCCAGGTTTCTTTCCTTACCTTTGTCATCCTCTGACAACCATTTATAGCTTAAGTCAAATGTTATTTGTGGAGAAGTGTTCATCTTTGTGCTGCAAAGTTTGTTGACCCCTTAAGAAAATTAAGAAAAACTCTACTCTTGCATATTGATGTGACATTATGCTTTTGTTCTCTCAGACTAACTCCAAGTCAATTCCCTCTGTTCATTTCTAACTCCACTTGTCCATTCCTCTCACATCCGTTCCAAAAACAATCTGTGTAGAAGTTCCTTCTTTATGAGCACGGTGACTTGAAAACTCACTATGCCGTTGCACAGTGATTTAAGGTATAATCATGTTAGCACTGTGCATGATCTGCAGTGTGAAGCAGGTCCCTCCTCCTGCATCTCTTTCTCTGAGACAGGCCTGAAAAAAAAAAAACATCAGTAATTTCAGAGAGAGAGGGTTGGGGCATGAGGTACTGACTGAAATGCAATCCACGATAAATCTGCAAAGTGCAATCTTTCATGCTATAAAGCCTCACATTTTCAAAAAAAAAAAAAAAAAAAAGTCCAGCCTGAGCTGCCAATGGCTATTATCTGTGAGAAATAACGAGAATATGACATCAAAAACGTGGCACACGAAGGTCGAAAGCTGTGAATGCGGGAGAGATGTAATTCGGAAATAAATTAATTAAAAGCCTTTGTATTCCAGTTTGTACTGTTGTACAAAAAGGTTTCCATGGACAAATAGGCTACATTCCAATTATTTTTTAAAAATCCAATTCATTAAACAGACACAAGGTTAAACATTATTATTATGAAAGTTCCCTCACTTGGTGTTAACGTCCTGTCAAAAAATAAACATATAAAATAAAGATATGCACTATATAATACATGATACATATATATTTGTACTATAAAACAATTACTTCAGAGAATTAGGTTATTCTTTGTTAACAACTGTGCCAAACATAAAAATAAAATAAAAAAAACATGAGTGAGCCAAAACATTGCACTGGCAGACACGTTACTTCATCACCACAGGCAGGAAGTAAGAGGAAGCAAGTTGTGGTGTTGGATGTGCTTGAGTTTGTGTCGTGTCCAAGTAGTAACCTCTGAAGTGAAGCCAATGCAGAAGTGCCAAAAACTGCAGTTCCTCAAACGTCCACTTGAGGCAGGATCCATAAAGAGCCAATCTCCATAAGCCCCTATGTTAAAATGTCCAACTTCACAACAGAAATAAACATGTTTACAGCCTGGTACAAAAAACAGTTTTGATCTCTATAGCTAATTTATCCGTTCATGACAACTGTACCGAGCCTAAATTTCTATATAACTCACTTGTTCAAATTATATCAAGGCTTTAAGTTATGTATAATTAACAGCATTATCGCTTTGATTGAGAAGTGGGTGACGTTATGGGTGACTTGTTTCAGCAACCGGACTTCTTTCAGACTGTCTCATGTCTGCAGACGATCCACAACAGCTCTTCAGGTGATGTCATGGATACAACGCTCATATTTATTCTGTTTACGGTCCTTTCACAGAGCTACATAACTGTAACTCCTTCCTCTTTTTTTTTTTTTAACCATTCTCATGATCTTTATCTAACTTTAAGATTTTAGGTGCCCGATTATAACAAAATATTCACCAGAGTTTAATAACCCATAACCATAATCTTAACCTAAACTTAGTCCCAGAAAGCAAGAAGCTGTGGATTCGAAATATAACACAACATTGTTGTCTGGTGTTATAGTTGGTAATACTCCCTAGAGCACCAAATGCGTATAAATCCTCAATTGAAAATACTCCCCAACAAATGAATTATTTATCATTTCTCAGTAACTTTTGTTAAAAACCACAGTGTCCAGAGGTTTAGGAAAAATCTAAAAGATTCATGACCTCAGTAGGTTTGGACCTAAGAGCCACAGACAGGGACAAGAAGTGAGAGAGTAGTGAGAGACAGACTAACACGTTTTTTTGCTTTTGGTGTTTCCGTGAACTTTGCTGACACTAAGAAATTCTTATCCCTGAAACTTCACGTTTGTTTTTTTTATTTTTTTTACCCCCTAGCCCTCCTACTGGTGTTTCTAGACAGGATGTTCACTGTAGGAAACTGAGGACAGGATAGTCACGGTAAGGTTTATTTCTGGCTATAATCAAAGTTGAGCAGCTGGTGCCCTGTGGAGGGATGTTATGTCAGGAGTCTCGTCAGAGGCTGTTAAAGAAGGGCTGCCCACTCTCTCTGTTGCACTCATAAAGCTACCAATTAGTGTAAAAGCTCTGCGCATCTTCCCTCTTTCACCTTGTGAATGTGACATTTCGAGCCGGATGTACTGTAATGGTGTTGAATAGCAGCCAGCATAGCCTTTGAAATCCATCTGTGGTCTGACAGAGTAAATTATTCTATCGCAGAGAGTAGCTCTCACAGGTACCTCTACTCTTCCTGGGTACTGATCCAAGAGAGCCTGAGATGACAAACAATAAATATTTGTGTTGTTAAAGAGCAAGAAAAGTGTGCAGCCATTGCTTTTAATGGATAATGAGGAAACGCCTTTGAAAGAAACAGTAAAGATAAATCTAAAGCAAAAATGACACCTTTAGATTTGTGCACACCGTCCTCCATCATCAATCTATGTTTGTGCCTTCGGTTATTTTATGATGTAGTGTTGCAATTTACTCCCACTTTCTCTCCACCAGTTGTCTCCAGGTAGTGATTTCCTTCATTTCCCCAAAATGACTTTTGACAGCCTCCAATGACGGATGTCAACTTGTTGCTTTCAGCTGTATCTTTTACAGGTTTTAACTTGAGAACGAAAGACGGATTTTTTCGGTTTCAGAGTTACGGAGTTCTCACCCATGAATGCACCGTGTCGTGTGCCTGTGCTGCGTTATGGTCCGCCGATGCTGATGCCACGTGTTGATTTGTCTGCGAGAACAATGCGGTCATCGGTTCTGCTGTCTGTGATGTGGACAGGAGGGAACAGTTCCAGATAATCAGGCGGGAAATTGTATTGTTCGTGTGACATACCCAAAATGGGACCTAACTGATTGCACCACAGCTGGATTTATAATATTTTTCCTGTCACAGTATTACATTGTGTAAAAGGAATAATCCACCTCTAAGGCATTTGTGTTTCCTGCTGTAAAGGGTTATTAAAATGTCTTGAGCACAGATCACTGAACCTTATGTAATCTATAGGTCCATAATGGACACAGTGTGTTATGTGTGCTGTGCCGTGCGTAAAGGTTAAATGACACTCTTAGCAGTAATTGTATGTTGTTTTCCCCCTGGGTGCAACATAGGGATGAGTCTGTGGTCCTTATTGTAAATGTGTACCATGATGCACAGCTCTTGGTAAATATACAGAACTGTTTGGTCTGTGGTATTATAGGAAATCATTGGTGTGGCTGAAGCTGGCAGCTGATGTTTGGCATTTGAATCAATCGTAGCTGCGATAGCACACAATGAAACGTGATGTCTGTGGTTTATACGTTTCTGCTTTTTGGTTTTTAAGCCATCAGTAGAAGGAAATCGACCAGAAATCCACACAGGTAGAGCACAGAGGCAGCATTCAGCCCACCGCAGGCGATCCCAGTCTTGGTCCTGTTTTAGATTAGGCTGTAGGCGGCAGAGGCAGGACTGCCAAGATGGTGGCAACCAGAACCAACACACTTCAGAAACCTGTGGGTGACAGATATGACGTTTATATAAATACTGTCTAAGGTCATTAAACACAAAGGGCAAACCTATCAGCTGTCATCTGACAACTATTTAGTGTTTGGGGTCAATGGTCAGGCTTCTGGTGTAGCCAGCACATATCCAGAAAATGTACAAGGGATATCCAGGCCATGATCTCTGCCGTCCGATTAGCAATTTAATATGTAAAAAATAAGGAAGCATATATGTGCTTATAAATGCAGATACCAAAGCTATTAAAAAGTTAAATTGGTGTCGGCCAATATATTCCAGCTTTTTTTTGCTTTCCACACTGACTCAATCATGACCACGGTCAATACTACAAACAGAAAACCAACTGGTGCCAAAAGCTTGATCCTTTTCTTAAACATCCTGCATTTATATGCAGATATCTTTTTAAACCGATTAGACAAAACAGTTTTTGTGTAGTTAATTGTTGTGAGTGTGAAAATAAAAGTTGGAAAGGGTTCAGTGGTTCAGGTTTGGTTGAAACTACTACTTGATGTCGAACCTGCAGATCAGTCCTCTTCTCTGAGACCTGAACCCACACCGGCACACGTACACGTAGATTTACAAGCAGAAGAAAAGAGTAGTCAACATAAAGAAAACATCTTTCCTGATATTGTGTTTTATTTGGTTGAATCAGCTGTTTTTGAACAAGGTTTCTCAGATTTGTGTGGATCCTTAACGAGACACTCACCTTCACTATTTTACTGTTTAGGGAATGATTGATTAAACAAATCCATCCACCTTTCAAAGTCAGACACTTTGTTCTCTTTGTGGGCTATAAATATGCCCCACTGTGTCTGACTTTGCTTCTGACGGAGAACACCATTCACGCAATGACAGGAGGTTATTATCTGGAAAATTATATTTTATTTTAAGCATTTGAACACACCACTAATGCTGCTGTTTTTCTGGTGCATGAGTCTCAGTCTCTCCTAAACAACTATACTTACGTGATTTTTTATTTTTATATTATATAAAAAAAACAGGATGTTTCTACAGTCTTATAGTAGCTGCAGCACCTAATCTAGTTTTTCTGTGTACCTGATGCTAACCAAGTTAAATTATTGAATGATTTGGGGGCATTTTTTTAAACCCTGTATTTCTTCATTGAATGTGAAAACCATTTACACCTTGTAGAGAGGACAGTCATTGACGCATGCCAACATATACAGTGTGCCAGAAGCAGGGAATTCAGTAAGTGCACATTTTCTTGTGTGACCACGATTGAAGTGACAGATATGTCAAGATTAACTCATGGGGATGGTTAACTGATGGTGATGATGGGTGAGGACTGGCAGGGATGTGCTAATTCAGCACGCTGGTCCATGATGACTAATGTCTAAATCCTGCACACTGCTCCTTTAGTGCATGTTATTGTATCTCCTTGTTCTTTAGTATACTGGATCCTGCTGGGTACCTTTTTGTGTAAGCCGGAGGGTGTGAATAGAAGGCTGGAAATGTGATGGAAAGTTGATAAAGCAGTTTGCAGTTTCATACAGAGCCAACAACAAAGCCTGCCCGAGTCAATATTCTGTCCCACTCTGTAAACTCAGACAGGTACTGTTCGACTGACGGTAAAAACCAGATGAAGGATGAAGCAGAGGAGCTCGTGTGGTAAAAGAAAAATAAATTATGTGTTACAGAACATATTACATGGTGAATTTATTGACACGGCACCATAAATGTGCAGCAATATTCCGTGTGTAGTTTTGGCTGAAGATGTGTCATGGTGTTTTATAAAAAAATATTTATTCAGATGCTGCTCCTACTGTGGCGATGCTTTTTGAAAAAAATGCAGAGCCTGGTGCACGGACAACTCTGAATTTCAATGAAATTAATCTGGCTTGCAGAGGGTTAGAAAGTGAAAAGATCTATTAGCTTGAAACCTAGTAGAAGATATACCTCTTTTTTACAGAGTTACTTAAGAATAATAAAATAATTTTAAAAAAGTTCAATTGAAGATAATGGATAAGGAATTTGATGCACATGGAGAGGAAAATGGCAAAAACCAGCACACTGTTTGTCTGGACAAGGCCCAGAAGGATGTTAAAATATTTAAGCTGCTGTGTTCAAAATGCTTTCTCAGGCACCAAAACTATATTGATCTATGATGTAATCAGGCTAATCCAATTTGTGTGAAGATGAAAGACCAGTATGGGTGGACACTGGGATGGCACAGTGCTAAACAATGTATTTTTTTTAAGCGAGATCCGTATCAGCAAGTTGATGCATCTCCGACTATACGGCTTGACATTTACTAATGAAACCAGTCCGATTTTTACTTTACTTCTTTGGTTTTCTTCATAAACCGGCTCTCAACCGTTCATAAAAGTATATAAAAGTCAAAAATTCAGTAAGCAATGGTGAGCGCCTCAATCACAAAATTGATTTTTCTTTAAACATTGATTTTCTCTGCTGGAGTTAGAGAGATGAGGTGAGGCATGCTGTTCTCGGAGGGTGTTAGAGTAATTTAGAGCTGAGTTTATTTATTAGATCAGATCAACCCCTTTAATCCAGTCTCTCTCATTAAGCTAACATGCTGTCAAGACTTCAGTCACCAACCTTGTCTTACGACATCCTTTCGTGTAATTAGTTTGCTTTTAGATGCAAGTAAAAAGTTACACATCGAGCACTGATATCAGTTTTTTGGCCTCAGCTGTATGCATATCTGTTATATATATAGAGAGATGTGGTGTTATAGAAACATGTATGATGCTGCTATTATAATAATCGAACAAATATTTGAATGATTTTTCAAGCAAAAATCCCAAATATTCACTTGCTGCAGCATCTCAAATGTGATGCTGCTATATTTCAAGGTTTTGTGTAAAATTTCATCACAAAAGTGTGAATCGCATGTTTTCAAATATGAAATCTGACATCTCAAAAAGTGACTGACTGACTGCGCTGATGCTATAGACAAACAGGCAGAGTTCATTTTCAGTTCAGAGTATAAATGTCTTTTACTGAGCCTCCAGTTGTGTGTGGGTGGAGCTCAGAAAGCCTTCCGTCCAAACTGTGAATGATTTTTAATTTATTTTTTGTTTGTTTCCCTGCAATGACCCCGCTACTCCCAGCAGTGATGTAATTATACTAGACAATCCCATAAGCCTGTTGTGTCATCTCTGCTCAAAACAAAAGAACACTTGACTTTAAAATTACGGAATATCATCTGATACGACCGAACATATCATGATACTCATGCTGCACTTCTGGATGCAAATACTGCTGGAGGTGATTCACTCTTGCTGCTTTGATACTGAAAAGGCTCCAATGGCAGTGTTCAAATTTGGCTTACACAACAATGTTTCCACTTATTCTCCTACTGGATCCATCATGCTTTCAGATTGGACGCCATCACTCCATTAAAAAACAGAATTCATGAATTCATGTTGATGATTTGCTTCTGGAGGCTGCTCGTGACTGAATACAGGGCTGATGAAAAAGAGGAAAATACTACGACCATCTCAAGACTATTTTTTAAACATGTCGTGAAAGGAAATGATATAGCCACAACACACAAGATTATGATGAGCGGGATTATGTTAATAGTTGGATGTTGACTCGGATGGGTGCCTTTTCTGTTGGAAGGAATGTTGTAGGAATGATAAAAAAGAACAATCATATTCCCCAGGACATTCAAGAAAAGATAAAATAAACCTTTATTAAGCCCTGGAGTGAAATTCAGGTGTTATGGCAGCAACACAAATAAGAATGAATCAAAGGAGTAGGAATACAGAACTAAACTAAGATAAGAATGATGAAAAAACTTACATAATAATAAAGATAAAGTAAAAATTCTGGCCCTTACTTAAGTGGCAACCTTCATGCTGAAATGAAACCAATGGCTACTGGCACAAAGGACTGGCCGAGGTGCTTGGTGACGTGGCGAGGTGGGATAAGTCTGCATCTTCACTATGGGAGGGGTTCCTCCATCCGCAACCACCTGTAGATTATGCAGGTGAGCTGGCCTTCCTCACCAACTTGTTGCATCTGTTGCCATCAGTAATGTTTGTCATGTTTGCCATCTTTGTTCAGTATGTTCAGCAGCTATATAGCCATCATGCAGAGCAGAGATTTGATTTGATGGTTGCACTAGATAATGAATCCAGAGGGGGTGGGGGCGTGGATGTCTGTACCAAATTTCACTTTAATCCATCAAATAGCTGTTGAGATACTTCTTGACCAAAGGGTGGAGAAACTTAGAGTTAATTAAGAGAACAATAAACCAGTGTAAACATTTGATTTATATAAAAACTGATTTGTTAAGTTTCATCATGGATGGCAGCCAGAAATATCTTTTCTGTCATTTGTTTTCATCAGATTTTTCTGCATTGATTCCTGCTCAAAGTTCACCCCGGTTTTCAGTATAACAGTAAAGCAATGTGAAACAAACAGAGACAAAGGATCTTTTATGTGAACTAAAATAGACCATCTCACTCAGTCACCGACTGCGATGGTCTCAAAATGCCAATACATGTGGCTCAAAGCTGCTCCTGAGTCGGCACTTCATCTTCAGGTATTGTACGTGTCGGGCCGAACGTTCAGAGTGAGGCCAGATGCAGATTTATTGTTTCAGTTAAAGAAAAAGAAAATGCAACTCACTGTTGGAGCTGCAAACCGGAGTGAGATTTTATATCAGTATGTAAGAGGATATCGGATTGTACTGCAGTCAACAACACTGCTTAAGTCTTTTAGCCAGGCAAACTTCTTGACTTTGAATACCCGGACACATACCGTACAGTAATTATCTTGACATATAATTCTGGTAAGTTTTAGTCTTTGGCAGCTGACTGGGAGAATCAAAAAGCTGCTCACACAGATGTGACAGAATGAGTCACTGGATAATAATGAACAATAATGTTGCAATTTTAACTGTCTCCGATAAATGAAGGCTGTTGAACAAAGACTTTTTTACCAAAGTGACTCTTGTTACGTAGAGCTGAGGTTTAGAAATGGGCCAATTTCTTTCTGATTCATCAGGCAGCTCTCCAGGTGTCCTTGCAGAGCGTGTTCAGCACAGACCTTCCTGCTAGCATGAGCACATATTGAACTGTACCTGAATAATGGAGTGTACACACAGACAGAGTCAGCTGATGGATTTTGCCGGGAGACTATATATTTTCATAGACCTATGTTTCCTAACCCCATAAACCTTAATTAACTTTAATTATAGCTTATATAGATCAGCTGACAGACCAACAAGCCTACGTTGCAACTCCTCGTGTTGCCAGCATGGCTTAAACTGCACTGACTGGTCTAATAGGCAACATTCACATAACCAGCTGTTTCAGCCTGGCAGTGCTCTAAGCAGGGTTCCCACGGGTGCTTGAATTCCTTGAAAATGCTTGAATTTCAATTCAGTGTTTTCAAGGTTGTGAAAATGCTTGAATTTTTTGTGAAGTGCTTGAAAATGCTTGAAATTTGTGTGATGTCTATCTCAATAAACCAAGAGAAAACAAAAATGTTTCCTAAGCGGCTACGCGCTTGATCCGATGCCTTTATATGCAGAACTCAGTTATCATGCTCGCTTGGTGTTCTGCCGAGAAATAACAGTAGACTACTGTCGACACCTGTTGGTCACTGTTATTGCGCTATGGTAGTTACACAATACACCGCTCACAAGCTGAGAATACAAGCCAACTCACAATTAGTTAAAAATCAAAACAGTCAATCTACCACCATATGAAATAATGCTAATTAGACCCATATTATTATGCCATACAGTGGCACCGCTGCGCTTCCCATGACCATCATGGCAAACACAACTAGTAGGCTACCTATTTAAAGGTGCTGGAAAAATGGAAAAACTGGTGCTTGAAAAGTGCTTGAATTTGTTCATGAAAAAGGTGTGGGAACCCTGTCTAAGCATCTGGTTAGAAAAGCCTCCTGAATGCTGTGACTCTAACTAGGAGAACCTGAAGTCATTAGAGGGATTATCTGTCCCACCTGGCCTAGAAAACCGTGCCCCAGGAACAGGTGGACACAGCTTTTCCAGGCAGTGGATGAACACTAGAAATGGGTGCATGAATAAATACCCATATCATATAGTACAAGAAAGAGTAAACTGGGTTCCATTACAGTGGAGTCTGCTGCCGTGACTGATTGTTTTCCAGGTATTAGTCATGTCCCGTGTACCTCCGTGGAAATGGAGATAATGATGAAGGTGGATAATTGGATAAGTGGAGTTATGAGCATCAGTAACATTATTTTTCTTCTGCCCCTGCATCACATTTTTTCCCCCCACAGGACACTGTGAAATCTCAGGTCGTTCAGTTACATATGAAGGCCATAACCATTTTACACTCTAGAAACGAAATGATCGCACTGAGGTGAAAGGTGAGGTCTCAGCGTGAAAAAGTATTCTGCTGGACTAATTTCCCCTCTGGGAGGTGTGAGTGAGGATGGAGTCATCAGTACTTGGAGGAACTGATGAGTTCTGGTGGAGGAGGAGGAGGAGGAGGAGGAGGAGGAGGAGGAGGAGGATGAGGAGGAGGATACAGTGACACAGATTCTGGTACAGTCACTTTGTTCCCATTATGCAGGCATCATTTTCAAATCCTTCACCAAGGGACAGATACTTTCGTCTTATCAAGATGGTGGATAGGCATTTAAAATCATCTTTTACTGATTGCGGATCAATCTCATGCCGTCTTTCTAATGGGTCACTGACTAATGGTGTCGCTGTACCCGAGGGATACAAATAAAAGAAATTTAAAAAAAAACAACAAAGCTTGCGCTGTCTGTCCGCCAGCATCGACGGATCTGTTAATCACAGATGATTGCCAAGTGCAAAATTGCGCACACCAACAGATAAGACTCTGCTCGAACAGAAGCTACAGTCATTTCACGCGTGGTTGAGGATCGGATTACTTACCAGGTCACTGCTGGTCAGGTCTTACAGCTGTGGCTCAGGTGGTACAGTGGTCCTTTGATACTGATACCACAAATTGCTCCCAATGGCTGTGACGTGTGTTGAATGACCGTAGCGTCATTGTGAGTACTTTGGATGGGAAGCACTGTATCACTCCTGATGATCAGCTGTCACCTTGCATAACAGCGTCTGCCATCAGTAGGTGAATGTGACAAGTGTAAAAGTGCTTTTGGTGCCATATAAATAAAAGTCCATTCGAAAGCGACATTTGCTTAAATTATAAAATTCCTTTTCACTTGCCACTTCTATGGTAAAATTATCTCTGTCACAGTAATTTAAATAAATATATATATAATACTAAGGGATAATAATGAAAACATAAAAATAATAATTACAAATCCATTAAAGCCAGACTATGTGACTTTTAAAAGACAAAATAACATAATAATATTTATCTTGTCCTTGCACACATTGACAGAATGACATAACTTGTCTGTGCCCTCCAAACTTTTTTTTAAATATTTGTTGAAAACTCGTGCTAGTCTGTGTCTGCCTGTTTCAGATCAGTAACGGACCTATGGCTAAATAAATGTGGTAATGTCAGTAAAACCGGAGACAAATGATGTGTTCTCACCCACTTTGCTAAATTTTGTTTTTGCCAAAATAGGCACCACTGTTATGATAAAGTTCCAAGCAAGCGGCAGCCTCCGGCGCTGGGAAATGAAGCCAATGTGGGAGTGCTAAAATCACATAACTGTTACATAAATTTAAATGTGAAAAGAAAAATATTACACTCTTAAAAGTAGAAGATCCGACATATGGAGTTTCCTGAAATTAATATAGGTAACATGCAAATACTCCCATAAAGTTGGAATAAATATAATTTTAGCTTTTTTTATGAAATGGTTTCCAAACATATCACAGTGAAATCACAATTAACCTGATATGCATAAATATGAATAAAAAGAGAAATGTGTCTGAAAATAAAATGATTCCGACTTTATTTATTAACAGTGCATCTCTGAATTGTAACGTTTCTTTCCGCCACTGCTTCCGGCTTTGTTTGGTCACGCAGCAGAGAGAAGCACACGCAGAGACGGCTGCTGATGAGAACGTATAGAATAGAATATAAAAGATGACAGCCCGTAACGCAGCTGGCTTCTGTACCCTCACCGCAGAGCAAATCAAGTTGGCTGTCAATGTGACTGCTGTCGCCACGCTGTACCTCGATTGTGATGCGCCGTGTATGTCGTGTTTTCACCTTCCTGTTCTTCCAACGGCTTGTGGCAATGTTTACCCTGCCATTGCAAAGAGCACAGAAGCCAAGCCAAGGTGCAAACTACCCTGTAAAACACGAGGAACTTTAAGCAATGGGAGCTTATCCTAAGACCCCAGACTAAGCTTATTGCTGGAAATGCAGACAAGCAGAGAACCTCCTATAGTAAATAATTCCAACATAGCTGCTGCTCTTGGCACAGAGCCGAACATGTTTTTATGCAAACAAAAACTGAGATAAAGCTCAATATACACCGGGGCGGAAAGGGCTTTTATGTAATGCATTCGTCCTTCAGTAATGTTAACATATTTGTTATGTTGTGAGCAAGACGCAGGAAGTGGCCCTTCAGTTTGATTGGAGCAACTTAAATAAAACTGTATTGATAGAACAATTTGGCAAACAACCAAAAACATGTGGAGCATTTCCCTGATCTTTGTATTGATGACATGAGAAAAGCCGGAGGGCTGCATTAGATAAGCAGACAGAGTGCGTACAGTCCAAATCAAACAGGGAACCAGATGAATCGAGATGTGACAGCAATAGTTAGAGGTTTCGATAAAGTACTTACAATCTGTCACAAGTAGGAGAAGCGTCAAGCTGCATACATCTTGCTCTTACATCTAGAGAATCCCCAAAATGACGTTCGCTTCACGCTGCACTGATTCAAATCACGCTTCGGGTTGTGTTGTCGTTGCTATCGCTGTCATCTTTTGTGTCTCTGCCGTGCAGCAGAACAACCAATAAAATACCCCAGCAGCGGACTTCATTCATTTTTTGTCTATTCACACACAAACCTCTGAATCAGTAATGGCATACTCATTATTTCCTTTGTTCGCAGACAACAAAGGGTCACAACAAAATATTTTGTGAGCAAAGAAAGCAGGCGTAGAAACACTTCCAGTTTCCTCTTGCTGTATTCACTGTGCCGAGCATACATGTGTTTGAATCCCCAGCTGACAACACAGTAATGCTCTCACCTTCACCTTGTTTTGTTTGTTTCAATGGAAACAGGAAAAGAGGTGATGCTTGGTTCTTTGGTAACAACAGCCAGTGGTGGGAGGATTATTGGAAAACTATTGTGAGCACATAATAACAGAGTTATAATGGTGACAGTCGATCAATTGTCCTTTATTTGAAAGTGGATCTATGTTGAGGAGGGCGGAACTCTAAACACATTTATTAGGTTTTTATATAATGCATAGAGTAGCTGACAACCTCACCTTCACCTGTTCTGTAAGGGGAGCTAGACGTTTTTAGATGTCACCTAATAGGTTAGATAAAAGTTGAAGCCCTAACTGAGATTTAATTATATTATCAGTGTTGGGTAACGCATAGAAACAGGTCATAGTCACTGGCACTGATTGAGGTGAACACTGGTGAATGGTGGCAAAAGAAAAACGTCGGCAAAAGGAAAATTGTGCACAGAGACAGAAAATGCTGTTCTGTGTAGCAGCGGCGCTCTGGCCGGGTTCAGATCGACTTATTAGAAGATGTCACCTTTTCGGACAGGTGAGTCGAGTGATGAAGTGCATGCTATTTATAACTTACAGAAACAATGCGTGCACAACGTGTGTCTTTCTCACAGGTGCTCCGCAGGAACAAGCACATCCAGTGAGGGCGCCGGGCTCTGTGTGCAAAGTGAAATTAAAAAACAGGTTCAATTCTGCAAGTGTGCTCCGTTTTTTACACATTGTGTTTTTACATTCACAGTTTTGCTGCATGTATTGTTTATGTGCACAGATGTGTGGGTGCACATACACTTCAGATGTATCAGCTGCTTTTTTTCCAGTAACAAATCATCTACATCTAAAGGGTCACAACTTAAAATTCAGCGATTACATTACTTACCAGTCACAGTAACACTTTTTCAGGCTATTGTGAGTAATTGAGTGTGAGTAAACTGTCTTCTTACTAAGCCTCCAGTCGAGAACAGGGCCTCTCAATGACCTACTTATTCCTGAACTCTCTGACACATAGTGGGACAGTTTATCCTACCTGTAAATAATGAATTCATAATTTATTTTTTATATATATTTTCATTTATAAACATCCATTGCCCCTTTAGTGTGGGCACATCTTGACAGTCTCTTGACCTTAACTCTCCAGGATCTAAAGGTCGAATCTGCTTTGAACACAACTGAGCAAAAGAAACTATAGGTTTCATCTAATGGTCTATAAACAGCAGCGTGATGGAGGGTAATACTTGGATAGACTCTCATCCACATATTGATGTTGTGTCCAGATCAACAAAAAAGCAGTTTTTATCAATCTCAAAAGGAAACAGGTACATCATTTGATTTGACAATATCCAGACGTTTAACACCACAGGCTCTCTGCAGTAACTAGACTATGTTTCATGCATTTAGGATAATGCAATTTCATCTGTTTTATTTGATCTAAGCAGGACTTGGCTTAGTGCTTATGCTTGTTAAACAGAAGAACGGAGGAAGAAAGACACATCAAGGTCAACTAATACGTAACAGGTCTGCCTCTACTAATAAAAACAGGACTAAGAGCCTAAAGCCATGCTAACACTCTGAGAGGCAGAGAATACGTTTCATTTCAGTAAGTGTGGAGACTATAAATGTGAACCTCATGGTGGCACTAGATCAGTCAGAACCTCTGCTGAATTTAACCGCCGTGAAACAGGAAATCAGGAAATAACTTTTTATTTAGCTGATAAATAAAAGCTTCCTCTCTCTCCCTCTCTCTATCAGCGGACACAAATCAAATTAAACTTCTTCCTGTCACTATTTTGCGCCGTAAATTGCGAGTCGGACTCAGATTTAGAAGCTGGGTACATGAAATAAATAAAAATAAGTGAGCTCACACACACAGGTAGATAATCAGAGTTTAGTCCATGAGTCTGTGGAGGTTTGGCCATGGGGCTCCTGTTTCCCAATTTGAATCTGGCTCAACTTCTTTCCCAGATACCAGCAACGTTTTTTGCACCAACGGCTGCCGATGTGGAAATGCACAACCCCCACTGAAATGAATTGAAAAACGCCCCAGGCGTCCGGTTTGCCTGTCCTTGTCTAAACGCCCACTCATGCATTGGCTTCACTTCACAACCACAGAGGTTCCTGCTTGGTCAGGACCTCACCAAAGCAACCATAGATGCCTGTACCAAATTTCACGACAATCCATCTGATAGTTGTTGAGAAATTGTGGTGTAGACCAAAGTGATGGAGCAACTGAATATCACTGCCGTCCCTTAAGCCACATGTGGTTAGAAACAACACAGAAATGTCATCTGAATGGATGGATTGATGTATATGTTGTCATTATATCCTGCGTGGTGTAACAACTTGACTTGATATGATGTAGTTGTTTATTTCATTTGCATGTGCTACAATCAAATCACAGCAGCATCTCCACGAGCGTACATTATGTACTTCATGCATTATTCAGCGTGTCACATGTCATGTGCATCACAGCATGCTCTGTCCCTGACAATCTTATTATACCAGAGGCCGTAGAGTGTCGAAGCAGACATACAAGGGAATCAAAGTTATTATTAAAGAAAGAAAAGCTGCCTGATAACATTCATGCTCATATTAGACTTGGAATAAATCCAGTTCTTTGTGTTGTTTCATGTTCTTCTCGTGTTATGTCGCAGCATATTTACTATCAATATTAATGGGCAGGCTTGTGCCGAGAAATGCCTCACAGGGTAAACTCAGCTTGTCGCATACAGTGAAGATGAAGCCGTGCAGTGAGTGAGGTCCGGTCAGCTGTGCGTGGCGGTCGATCAGCCGTGACACTGACAGCATGAGCGTGGGACTGTGGCTGGAGAAGATGGATGTGTGATGCTGCAGTCTGTAATCTAGGATGAATGATGAGTGTGTTTGTGTGACCGCAAAGGTGGAGTGCAGGGGACTGAGGCATTGTAGAGATACTGCACGGCCCTGTGGTAGAACATTTCCTTGCTTTGACCCAATAAAACCAACTCGCCTGTCACCACCTCTCTCAACTTTACTTTGAGTCAAAGTAAATTGACGTTCACAGTTGAAAGTGGTGGACACACAATCTGTCTGCTCTCTCCGTTTTGTTGCAGATGATTTGGATTGATATGGACTTGCATGAAATCTTGCTGTTAGACCTTTTTCCATCTATATGCATTGGCAATTGGCATGACAGGATGCACCAGTGCAATTTGGGTAATGGACTTTTTATTATGCGCACCCAGCAGCTGTTAAGTGGATTGTTTTCTATAAATTTCAACCGGCCTCAACGACACCAAGGATACGTTTCTGAAAAGAAAAACACAACTTCACCTGGAGAATTAGCGCCACATTCTGTGTGAAAAAAAAATTCATCAAAATGTTACAAAAAGCTTCATTGTGTTCTCCGACAGCATAAAGAATGGACTTCGTATCCATGTCATCAACCACAAGTTTCCTTCTTTTCTGTTTAGTTAGTGTTAATCCACTTCCAATTCTGACACTTCCACCTACCGGCTAATCTAAAAATCGACAAAGACGTGGATCATTGGTGGACCTGTAGCGGGCTGAATGACGTCTGGGTGCTTAAACAAGCCACCTGTAATGGCACCTACCTGTCAATCAAAGCACCCATGCTGTTAATTATGCATAACTTTAAGCCTTAATATGATTTGAACAGGTGAGTTATATAGAAATTCAGACTCAGTATAGTTGTCATGAATGGGGAAATTAGCTATAGAGACCAAAACTGATTTTTGTACCAGGCTGTAAACATGTTTATTCCTGCTGTGAAGTTGGACATTTTAATATGGTGGCTTATGGAAATTGACTTGTTCTGTAGCCAGCCTCTAGTGGACGTTTGATGAACTGCAGTTTTTGGCACTTCACTTCACAGCCACAGAGGTTACTGCTTAATTGCGTTCTGCTTTTTCCCCATCAAAGTTTTTAACAGCACTCTCTTCGAGGTTTTCATACTGTTGCACACTTCTTCTGCATTAATTGCACCTACTCACTTCACCTACTGCTGAACCAACTCTCTAATATTCAAAACTGGATGGAATCAGGCTAAATGAGCTTTTTCTTTTGGAGATTTGCTGAAAATTATGTGAGAAAAATTGCACCACATTTGGTTGGAGACCTGACATCACGACAGAGGAGCAACGCGGGTTACACAATAACTATCTAATTAGTTCCCCTCTCCTACACAGCATCCTCCTTGAACCACATCTCCAGGAGCCTGACGGGCTTGTTAACAAACTGCCTCCTGGGACACGCGGAGTTGTGAATGGGCGGACAGGGGGGCGGGCACAGCCGAACAGCTGCAGCTCTCCTGCTGCTGGAGAGGTAGCGCGCAGAGAAAAGCGCAGTCCGATGGGGCTTGCAGCAGCGATTTGGCGCACCTCGCACATCTGAAAACACACACACACACACAGCCTCGCTTTCTTCACACACACACACACACACAACTTTTTTTCAGATTTTACTAAGGAGTTTTGCCAACAGCGAGGAGTGAAAAACAACTCCAAAACTAAATGGACAGGATGGACGCCTCGCAGCTCTTCATTCTGCTGCTGCTCTCCGGATTTCTACCCAAAGTAAGTCGGCTGTCCTTTCACTTTAGCGACATATTTTATTTAATTTTAAAAGGAAAACTGTCTTTTATGGTTTGTAGAGAAGAGTCAGATTAGTAACCGAGAGAAAATCTGATTTAAAAGACATGAAATCCACTTTTCACTATCTATCTATCTATCTATCTATCTATCTATCTATCTATCTATCTATCTATCTATCTATCTATCTATCTATCTATCTATCATCTGCTTTCTATACACTTAAATCTAATCTTAAACACTTGAACTTAAAAAATCTGGCACTGTAACCACATTGTATTTTGTTTTATTTGATTGGGCACATTCGACTGTAAAACTCATTTCAACAGTGCTCGTGAAGGAGAAGTTTTCCTTCAGTAGCTGACACTACTGAAGAAACAGTGTGGGCTTCACCGCCGACACATCATGACAAATGACATGAGAAGTCTGATGAATTCAAATAAGACTGTTGGTCACAGCGCAACAAGTCAGGTGTGCATGCCTTGGAGTCATCAGATTGTCAGTAAATGTGAATTTGCCCATCTCCGTCTGCAGTCTGATTTGCTGCTGCTGATTAACATAAAAGCCGGTAAAGATCTGGGTTTCAGAGATAATCTGATAATCAGAAGCTGTTTCAGTAAGTAAATGAAAAAAATCCTGTAAATTCATATCTGGTGAATAAATCTAAGCATGCATAGCTACAATCCACTAAAATATTACTCGGGATATGCCACTATTACGAGCGATTTTCTCCCAAGAGGACATGTACAGTACTTTCATGATTTTATATATATGTTTGTACTATGTGTACTATTTCGTAGCGCTTTTCTGTATGTGTGAAGTGTGCACACAAGGGTGCTAGATAGGCTTTTGTGATTTATGTTTGCAATAAAATAAGAATAAAATTAAAAGTCCCTGAGGGATTGAGTTGCCTTAAATTGGAGCATCACAAAATAATCTGTCGATCTTCTCAAAGCAGCCTTGGAGGTTTGATCTTCTTTATTAGGCGTGTTAAAAGCATCACCTGCAGTTACGTCTTAGTCTCAGGGATCTTTTAATCTCTTATAAGACTGTCAGAAATGCTCAGCCGCTGTTCCTCTCACTGCACATAACCCCTGACAGGCATTCAGTTGTGCATCTTGTCTCTGGTATCAGTGAAATGTCGGCGATCAGGAACGTCAATGCTGTTTAGGACAATTTCAGAGATCAGAGATCTGATTCTAACAAGCTTGAGATTTCCGATAACGATTGTCTTTGGGTGTATTCTTTAGCCGTTTGACACTTGGCACGGCTTCTTTTAATGCCTGTCAGTGGCATTTCGTCCTCCCCAGGCAGAATAGACTGTGAAGTGAGCTGTGTGAAAACGTCTCTCTCCTCACCTCTGACATTTTTCAGATGACTGGCCCGCCGGGGACTTTAACAGATCAAACAGATACGTCATCTGTTGACATATTTTAGTGGCTCTTGTGGGCAAAAGCGTGGAGGACTTCCACAGTCGGTCGTAGGCGGTTGCTTTACAATAACATACCCTGACATGTTTCATCAATATGTCTAATGAGGGATATGTAGCATGGGGGAGTGCAAAAAAAAAAAATCCCACAAAGGGTTAAAAGGTGCTTGTTAGTGGCTGGATCTCACCGTTATAGCTGAGAGGTTAGGAGATAGGAGAGTATGGAGTTGACAATGGTGCTTCTTTCCAAACATTTTTATACCAAGAGTTACATGAGTAGAGCAACTCATCATGCAGCTTACATCATGTACAGACACTCGTGCATTTATGGGAAAATTAGCAATATGAGTTCATCATATTGTATCAGTTTCAGTATTCATGCAGTTTAACATCCAGTGCCCAATCATGCTCCTAGCTACCATTTGACCGACAGTTGTGAAAACACTATATCCAGTAACTTAGGAACTTTAAACATGATCTGAAAGCTACCCAGAAATAATGGTGACAGAGGGATTAAAACCCTCAAAAAGATCCTCTCAGCCAAAGGCATCAGGCTTTGAAGTAAAAGTAAAGGGCCTTGAAACCGAAGCCTGAAAGCTTTTGAAAAAGTCCTGAATCAGACCCCATGGCACTGATAACAGTATTAAAGAGAGGACAGAAATCGCTCTCCGAGGACTGAGATTGTGAAAATATGATGTCCGGACGTGTAAAAAAACAACAATCAGTGGGTGCAGGGGTGAGCGGCCCTGTCTTCAGTTTGCCTCCGGAGGCGTCTCAGGTTTATTTCTTGCAGAGCAATAAACTTTACTGCCTAAACTCTGCTTCTGCTCAGAGGACCTCTATAACCTTTTCAAACTTTTCACCATTACTGTAGCTACAGCTGTCATCTTGGACCTTTTGAAACGTCCAACTCTTCACTTCGCTGTAGTTATGTGTCAGAAAAGAGGTCCAGATTTATGACTCTGGTCCTGACATGGACTCCCAACACATTAGTAGCTGAATGTGTATTTGTAATTTGAGACATTGTTTTACTTTTGTTAAATTATTAAACAGCATTTCTATCAACGTTCAGGACAGTCGTATTCATATAATCTCTTTCTCTCCCTTTACTCTAAAGCAAGCTAACACCAGTTTTGATCTGTTGGTTTAGTACCTGGCAGTTACTTGGGGTAAATATTTAACGGCTCTCTTCATCAAGTATTTATTTCTACAAACTGTTTTAAGTTACTAAAGTGTAAATCTCCACTGCACAGTATATGTTATAACAAGGCCTTAACTTACAGAACTGGGAAACAGCCTAGGGAGAAATAGTTCCAACACATACAACTCGCTGCCTGTTTGTGCACAGATTAAACAAACATATAACATGTCAATTTGTTAGTTTCATAGGCAATGGTATGGTTTTTTTTTAAACTTTTGACTCTTTAAGTTAAATTAATAGACTTCTGGATCTTGTTTCTTAACTATTTTACAAGCACATTTCATAAGATGCTATTAGCACAATTTTGCTCAGTATTGCTGCACAGACCGACGCCAGCTCCAGCAGCTTTTCAGCATGATTTTAAAAGAGCGCTTCTCGTGTTCATGCATTCGGCTGGGAAAGCGTTTCATCTTTAAATTAATGCACACACTTTTTTACCCGCCGAATCAACCCCAAGTGAAACAACAGGATGCGAAGGCTGGAGAGGTATATGCATGATGTAGATGTTGCTCTCCAGTGAAGTGTAGGATGAGGATAAACACATTACTCTGCATTAGGTGGCCACACACAGACACAAGTTTCTCCTTTCATTTCTCCGCTCGGCGGTCTTTGTTCTTTGTTCGATGGTTATCTTGTACTCGGAACGAGGCGAGGCTGGCGGCCGATTGAAATGACAACAATCAGTGCAAACTTGAAGCAACAGTCTGGCGGTCCTCGTGATGAGCCCTGTGCTAACAAACAATGGAAGCTGACCGATATTTATGTGATGTTTTGCTCATGGAGACACTGTGTATGTTTGCATCCCTAAGGTCTATTTATCATCTGCATAGTTTGAGATTGGCATTTTGATTCATTGCCCACTACAGCAGTCTTCATGGCTTGGTCAGAGTATAAATATTACAGCTAAGTTTTCAACTTTTCTTACTGGCAGGCATTTAATACTTGTCCTCAGCATTTTGAGCTCGGGTATAAATCACTGCCAGGGCTCTTCCCCTTGTCTCTTGTATCTTCTTAGATTAGGAAATGTACATCAAATTCAGCCACTCCCATAAATCACTCTGAACTCCGCCGATTATTTTTGTTATCATTGCTCTCCCTCTTTGTGTATTCGGGCTCTGTTCACAATATACAGGGTCATACACAAACTAATAAAGTACCTCCATGAAATGAAGAGAGCTTGATCCCAGCAGCCTACACCATGCACATATCCCCGTATCTTGTCTTTCCCCCCCCGATGAGGGACTTTGTTCCCATTTTTCTACTGTTTATGCAGCATTAATGGTTAACATCAGGTTCGTTGCCACTGGTTTACATTTCCCTGCTGAAGTCAGAGGAAACAAAAATGACTTCTTCCATGTGAAATTAAACTGAAAATCTGGGTCATTAGCTATTTGTCTATACGTTGGGATAAGACCCACAGCTAATACCTTAGTTTTAAGGTTTTATTAATTCAGATAGAAAAAGGTGCACGAGCAGCTCTTTTCCACAGCAGACATTTGGACTTGTAGTAAGGAGAGCACAGGTGTTAATAATAGTAATGATGACACCATCCTCAGCAATCCGTGACAGTGAGTCAGCATGCACAATAGCAGGAACCTACTGTACAGCTCAAGCAGCTAAATCGAACTAAGCCGTTAATTTCATTGGTTACAAACATGCCTTTCCTCCTGTGACTCAAAATGTCTTTATGAGAAGAGCCTTTTTAGTTTTTATGGCTACGAGTGGGCAGCAGAGCAGCATTTCTTTGATTTATATGGTTGATACTGTATGGTTGGCCTGATGGATTTTGCATCTGTGGAGGTTTCTGAAGAGCTGCATGTGAACCTCAAATTTTGTGGCTGCTGGCCACTGCCATCTTGGCCGTCCTGGCTCTGCTGCCTCCCGTCTAATCCAAAAATGCTGCAAAGATGTGGATCATTGGCGGACCCACCTGCCAATCAAAGCAGCTATGCTGTTAATTATACATAACTTTAAGCCTTAATATACTTCTTCTATAAAATTCATCCTCAGTACAGTTGTCATGAATGGGGAAATTAGCTATAGAGACCAAAACTGTTTTTTGTACCAGGCTGTAAACATGTTTATTTCTGCTGTGAAGTTGGACGTTTTAACATAGGGGCTTATGGAGACTGACTCGTTCTGTAGCCAGCCTCTAGTGGACATTCGAGAAAATGCAGTATTTGGTACGTCCACATTGGTTTCACTTCTCGAGGTTGCCACTCTGCGACAATGAGAAGTCATCTTAGGTAGGGAGTCGCTGTAAGTCTGCAACCAATCACAATCTCTATGCACAATCATAAGGCGTGAATAACAATCATTAATTATTAGCAATTAACAATTAATTAACAATCACTGACTTCTACCCTATCAAGACTGCATTAATTAATTAAAGTAGGTCCCTGTATTCCAGGGTCTCAGAAGTAATTGCAGTAAAAGAAAAGTTGATGAATCTAACATAGCATGTAGAAAAAGCCAAGCCCAGCAATGGATTCATTTAGAAAACCTCTACAATACTAAATACAATCTATAAATACAATAGACAGCGTCAAGAAATGAATGCAGCATCACTGCATACTGTACAATTTACAGAGGACACAATCAATAGGTCACGCTGGTTAATGATCCTGATAATATATGCAAGTCCAAGACTGTGTGGAGCTGGACAAGTTTGCATTAGTCTTCAGTAAAAGAGACAAGCAGGATAAATCTATAGGAAATACGTACAGAAAATATTCAACATAAGGGATCATGATATGTGATATAAGAGGATCAAACTAGTAAGAGCATGACGTGTTCGATACCACAGAGATGTAATTAAGAGTCATGTGGGCGTCATTTAAATGCACAGCTACGGGATAATGGATGGTCATCTGTTTAAGATCCAAAGAAACGATTGGAATAGCACCAAAATGTTGCAAATATGTTTTATTACAAGTTAGTCCCCCATTTATTCTATTACGGTTGATAAACAGCTTCACATGTAGGTTTGCTTTCAACTTTGTTTACGTCTGACTACTTTGTAGGGCATCTCTGAATTAGAGAATCCGGTATGGTCGGCACATTTACATATAGATATATTTATATTGTCCCTTTAATAATAATGATTCAATATTATCATTTATCAACTTTGAGATTATATTATGACCAGATTAGCTGCCTGACATTGTTCACGAACACACAACTTTCTTTAGGACGCTGTTCCGAGCAAAAATAAAATAGAAATACAGATCTTAAAACTAGATCTTGATCTGGTGCTCCTCTACATAACAACACAACCTTAATATAACAGTGCAAACTCCCTTAAATCTAATCTGCAATTCAGTTTTCGAAAACCCAGTGCACCTTGATCAGTTAAAATATTATCCAGCCTGGGATGATATGATCAAATATTTTCTAACAAAAAGAGCTAGGTGCTGTTTTTGTTTCACGTGTGTGAATTTTTGGAATATGTAACACATAATAATGTCACACAGCGCAATGAAACATACGTAATTTTAAATATTTTATATAAGATTTTGCATACATTTGACATATTATAGTGTATACTGATCAAAACAGTAGTTAGTACTAGATTAATTACTCTTAGATAATGTAACATTAGCTGCACAGTGCTGATATTGCACACATATAAAACTGACTGACAGATCAGGTTGTGCAGGGTGTAGAATATTAGATTCTGTGTTTAAAGTTCACTGTGATAACAAAGTATTACCATCCCCTCTGAGGGGCTTTTTGATTCAAATCCTCTCTTAAGTGCACTATTGTTACATCGCCCTGACAACCAATTTCTTGCTAAGCAAAAATAAGGTTAAGAAAGGGTGAGACTTCCTCCTTCGTTCAAGTTTCTCTGTGCAGATAATGTTTGCGGTCTAATCTCCTGCCTCCTGGCCAGTGCTGCTGCTATTACTTCAGGACATGTTGGATTTTCTGCTGTAATCGGTCGCAGGCGAAAAAACTCCTGCGAGCAAAGTCCCGTGGGTTGTGACAGTGTCAGGATGACCTCATCCGTGAGGAGAGGGAGGGAGTGACTGCGTGGAGAAGTAACTAACGTAGAGTTGTTACACTGTGTACTGCAATTTTTTCCATTTTCCATGACCTCCGAGGTAGCTGTTGCCCTTACTGCACTGTTATCATGATGCGTACAAGTCGACAGGAGCTCAACTGGCTGTATTTAATAAATGTAGCTACCATAGAGCTGCACTCATGTTATAGGAAATCAGTCATTTTAACCTTGAGGCAAATCTTTAAAGCCCCTGTTTAATTACTTGATACAAGATGTGGAGAAGTCTGTTCATATTGTATGTGCACTGCAGGTTTCCTGTTTCCACATCAAGCATGTGTTTCAAGTTTCATACTGGACTGAATGTTTGGCTTAAAGAAACAATGAGAAAAACAGATTTTTAAGTGGGAAAAATGACAAAAAACCTCTTTTCGTAGTATCAAAACAATGAAGAGACATACTGGAACGAACGACCAAAACCTTCAACAAAATGTTTTGGTGCCTAACATAACCAAAGATTAGTCATAGAGGTGGCAGATCTGCAAAGAGTGAGTAATATTTGGAATATGTAATAGTTTGGGACTGCAAAGACAAACAATGATAACGGAATCGTTTTCTCCAAACTAAACAGAATAAGTCAACATCCACATACGTCTTTCCACTTTGTGGCTTTAACTGGACCATCAGAAACCAAAAAACAAAACAAAAAGACTTTTAACGTTTGATGAATGTTTTTGAATCAGATTTGATCTGAAACAGAGTTCTCCTTTTTTTTAAAAAACAAAATCCTCTAATCACATTAATGCGTGACGGTGTTGGAATCGAGCACGGATCATATTTTGTGCTAATGTGTTTGCGTGCTCTTATATATATTCCTGCATAAATAGATATCACATAACACGCCGGGGCCTGGTAGATGTTGTGTACTGACTCCTTGTTTAAATGATGAACACCGGGCACCTCTGAGTTTATTCTGCTTCATTACACTGAGTCATTACACCACCATGCATATGCTCAACAAGGCTGTGAGAAAGCACAGAAGCGTTGCTCTTTTTCATCAGGTGAACTGGGAGCTCGACCCTACACTAAACAAAGAATTTGTAGATGATTAGCGAGGATCATTTCATGTTTAACAGCACCCGTGAGGTGCACCCCTCATGAAACAAACATCTACGAGGTCCAATTATAGCAATTTTAAACACGTTGTGCAGCATCACTCCTCTCATCCTGACCTTTGCTGCCTTGAGTCTTGCAAGCGTCGAAGCTTTGGCAACAGGGAGCATGGTTGAAGCTCTTCCCTGGGAGTTCATGAGTACACATTATTCCTCTCCTTCTCTCTTTATCTCCACTGACCTTCTCAAGCTCCTTGCTGCCCGCCTTACACATTTTCATTGACCCACCAGCTCTCCGCCAGCGTCTGTCGGCTCACATTTTTCAGCATTTGTTGACACAGATGAACAATCGCAGTAGATTACTCAGCGGCTGCCGTCTCCACTTCCTAATCCATTTGCACGATAGCATCTATTTACCAGGCAAGAGCTCTGTTTGGATTTCAGACATAGAGAACATTTCTGTGTATTTATTGCATAATTAGCCCAAGGTTCATTCTAATTAAAAAAAACATACTGTAGCGTGACCAAATCCGATTTAGGAAAAATACTTAAATATTTACTTGCAGATATTCACTGAGATGTAACCTGTGTGCCAGCCTCAGCCTCAATGAAAGAATATGAATAATGTCGTGTGATGTACGTTGACTCTTTTTTGCCTCTTCCACAGGTGTCATCGCTGCAGATGTGTGACGTGGTGAATGAGATCAAGCTGGAGAAAGAGCGCTGCGAGAATAGCACCTTTGGGAACATCACTTCAGGTTATTCTTGCAAACATATTTTCCTCTCTGTCTCTCTCTCTCTCTCTCTCTGTCTCTCTCTGTCTCTCTCACACACTGTTTAGGGTGTGCAAGAGGCTATTGGGAGGAAATGGGAAAAACAGCATGAGTAAGTAAATAGAGAGGTGTGGGAGTTTAAAGTTGAAACACTATTGTAGCTGGCAGAGTTTTCCCAGACACATACAGAAGTTGAGTGATCCCGACTTTAGCTCCAATAACTCTTTGAATCACTTCTCAGTTTAAGGTACAAAGCAAAGATTTAAGATTTCTTTCAGTGTCAAAGAAAGGGGAAGCCCGAGTCCACAGTGCTAAACAAAGCACTGCCTGCATACCATTATGGTGTCGTAATTTTTGAGCACTTCATTTTAGTGTAATGCATTCATTTTACCAAAGTCAGCTGGGATAGGCTCCAGTCCCACCAGGACCCTGATAAGGATAAGCGCTTACAGATAATGGATCGTTTGTTATAAAAAATAAAGTTGCTTTCCAATAGCAGAGAAAACTATAGTTTGAGTCTTGAAGCCTGTTAACAGACACTATACTACGAGCATATGCTTGTCCTGTCAGATGTAATCTTTTTCCCCGTGCCACAAATACAGTAGATAAGAAGTGATTCTGAACGCAGCCCTTCTGCAAAAAGCGACACCCAACCTCCGTCTGAACTGAGATCTGATCAGCCAGAATAACTCGAATCACCTGCAGGGCCATTGAAGCCAACAAGAGTGGCACTTTTTCATCATAAAATGAGACCTTGTAGGATATAGCATAAAGAGAACCATACATAAAGTCATGATGGGACTTTTACCCAACGCTGCCACTCAAAGTCATGAAAACATTGTCTGCAGGAGTAAGTGAATATATAATGTCCAACCTCTACTCTGAATGAGCATGCCTCAGTAATACGGTCAAGGCCATAGGACAGAATATGAATACAGAGCTACTAGACAGAAAAATATATAATATCCTTCAACATGTGCACCCATTACGACTAAAATTAGTTTCTACCCTCGCCCAATAGAGTTTCTGCTTTGTCCTCTTTCCTATGACTTTAAGAACACCGTGAAAAAGTCATCTCATCTATAAGTTCTGGTTTGTTTTTAATGAAATAAATAAATGAAACCACTCCAGATATTGCATACTGCATTAAGTTAAAATATATGAACCATGTGGTGGAAACAGCTTTGCTCCTTATCTCTGCAACGACCCTCATTTCTCCACTTCCTATCTGCTTCCTCTACAGGAAGGTAGCGAAAGCTGCTCTCAGAGGTCACATCCCTAATAAATGAATTAGCAGCGTGTGCATTCGTGAGAGAGACCGTATGTTCACAGCCTATGGTTATGCAACATATTAAACATAGACATTGTACAGCGCTGAAACAGAACAGGCGTAAAATAAATATATCTCTTGACAGTTTGTGTATTCTGGTGTGCGGCGCTGATGTACAAAATGAGCTAAAGATGTCCTGCAGAAGCTGTCAACATGGAAAAGTTTGTAGCTGTGCTTCCGTTGAGTTTTTAAACTGTCTCAGAGTGCTTGTGTTTTTGTTATTTCACACGGTTAGGGGTCTATTAATGGTGCTGTTGACCCACAGTGCGCTCTCATGGTGAAAGGTCACGACTTTTATTTCAAATATCTAAAAAAGAAAGAAAGAAAATGCAATAAACTGTACAAAACAGCTGCAGCTGACTCTCTGACAGCTTGGCCTGTGTTCATGCTTTTGTATGTCATACTGAAACAACAAGTGATTTCTCTTTTATGCCGAATGCTAGTGGAATCTCAAGGAAGGAAACTCTTAACTACAATATGATTAAAGAGTAAGAGACAAACTTCATCCCCACTTTGTTTTTCATTTTTGCCTAAAAGTGAAAAAACAACAACGTTTTTACACTTTGCTGAGTTGTAAAAGTGTCACGCTTCAGCTCGGGAAGCAGATGCACATGCACGAAAAGTAACTTAATAGCTTAGGGATGAAAAAAACAACAACTAAAGGCGGCTGAAAAAACAAATAGTTGAAAAGAAATCCGAGATAAACCAGGAGTCCAGCAGAAATCCAATAAATGAAATCCAGGACTGAGAAAAGATACAGGAGCGGGAACACGGCAGGGTACGCACAAAGACAGAACAAAAGGCAGAGGAACTGATACAGGACTATGAAACCGCACAATCTGACAAAAGGACACAAGAAACACAGGAACTAAATACACAAGACAGACAGCTGGACACAGGTGAAACTGATGAGGAACCATGGAAGCATTTATCTGCCTTTTACGGCTGGTTTTCTCTAAATTCAGTTCAAATTTGCTTTTTATATTTTAATGGTAGCCTAGTTATTCAGAGAAATGACATACTGCCTGATTGTGTGTTGATTATGAATGAATACATACATGTTCCCATTAGCCACCACCAGACACCAGACCACCAGACCACAGATATCAATGACTAAATGTGACTAAAAGTGGATTTATGAATTTTCTCTTTTTGGGTTACACGAGGTCACGTGTGAGCCTTGTGATCTGGGTGCCACCATATCTCAACACTGTGGTGTCCAGGGTCGAAGAGACCTGTTGCTGCATTCCTAGACATGATAGATAGCTAATTGTTGACGTTCCATTAGCATGAACAGACAACAGTGTCTCCAGACTAGAATGTGTTGAAGGTGAACATGGGTAAATGCATTCTCTTTGACTATTTTGGGCGTATAGTATTTGTGGCGTCATCTATGAGGGTTTAAAATCGATCCACCATCACGAGTTCACCAGAATGCGAGACCGACTCAGGCACTTCTGATGAACTTTGAGAGTGTCTCTAATTCTCCTTGATCAAGCGTCAATAAATAAAACAGCATCAGACATCAGAGGCTCCTGAACACTTTCTTCTTTCCTGACCTCACCATTGACCTTTGACTTCCAACATGTACCATAATGCAGAATTATAAAGCAGCGTATCTATCTATAGTAATCTTTCTGTCCTCTCAACTTGATTTGATCTTGAATTTGAATTGCACCATGTGGTTACTGTCACGGGTGTCATGTTAATCACATGATTCAACAATTCATTAATTGTGATGTGCGTGTGCGTCTGTCACACTGTGAGTGACGTTAATGGTATTGTCTCCCGCTGGCAGGTTGCCAAGGCATGTGGGACATCATCGCCTGTTGGCCGTCAGCCAGCGTCGGAGAGGTGGTTACCATAACCTGCCCCACGTACTTCAGTTACTTCAGTGACCAGCACAGAGGTAAACACAGCTCCTTTTAAATTATATTTTTTATGTTTAAGGTTTAGTTTCTATGTTTGGAAATATAAAATATTATTATTTATTCATCAAAACTAGTTCAGACTTAGATTTTCAAAAAAGAATTGAAATATTTGTAATTTAATCATATTACAACAGGCTTTCATTTTGACATTAGCATCATTTAGAGATCTGCATCTTCATGCACTTTGTTCCAGCTGTGAGTTTTTTGATATTTAAAAGTGTATTTGTCAAGCCTTTGGGTAGATAGTGAAGATGAAATGTGCTGCCTGCATGCAAATGGACATTTAAAGTCATCAAACATTCGGTTTCACCATCACCTCCTGAGGACAGCAGCGATGATTAGAAACCCTGCAGAAAGCCCAAGGCAAACAACTCGCAGGAAAAATGCACATTGATTCATGAGCCTCATAAAGAACATGACATCACATGTCAGAACTTTCTCGCTGTTATTTCATTTTCAGTGTCTTCAAACAGCTTACAGACAGATGCTATGGAAAAAAAAGCGTTGACCCTGTGAACCGGCTGTTTTTAAATAGATATTGGGGCTTCTCCAGGTACCTCTAACCCTGGATAGAATTTATATTAATCCATGCGACTGTAAACAATAGGCAGTGTTTACACGAGCCAAATGAAAGACCAGACTTAAATTGTGCATGTACACTCAGACACAGATTATAGTCAGGGTCTAAGAAAACAAGGAGGAGGAATCCAGCTGATCCTTTAACCTTTGTCTTGGAAGAAGCACAGAGAAAGCGGGTCAACGGGATACACCAAACTGAGATAAGAAAAAGAAACATCACCAAATTTTTATGATTTTTGAATCGCTCCTCATCTCTGAAGTTCTTGATAACTTGTCTGTTACTTGATTTATTTTCCTCCTGACCCATTTTTAGATTCTTTTTATGGTTCTCACTCCAAAGTGAGACCTCAAATTTGTTTTTAGGCAGCACAAGACCAACATTATTATATACGGTTGTGTCACATTAATCCGATGTTTAAATAAGTATAGTAACAATAAAAAAATTAGGTCTGTGCCTCTTAGTTTTTGGATGGACTTTTGATGTTCACCTTTCTGTCGAAACCTCCTATCACTGCTTGATGCTCTCACTTTGTCAAACTCCTCAGCCGCCTGCAGATTCTTTGAGTTTTTCAAAGTTGCTCTCGATACCTGCACCGTCGAAACTTTTGCTCCCTCGCCTAATAAAAAAAAATATATTTTATACAATATATTTTCAACAACAGCCATTCCATTCTTCACTGTGTAGCAGTCAAGAATGAAAGAAAATTACACAGACATCGTCACCCCCGGTCTTTTTAAACGGCGAGTCGACTTGGTGTCACAGCAGATGACGTCTTTTATATTCATGCAAATGTGTTTTTGACAACGGTTTACGTCCTTCAAGATGAGAGAACACTGTTGCTAGGTTACTCATGAATTGAGATTTCCTTCGATTAAATTGTGAATTATGTTTCTTTTACTTCTGCGCTTCAGTGTTACTTTAGAGACGCAGGCAGACAATAGAAGGCGTGTAAGTAACTAATCTATAGTTCTTAATGAATCTGGTGCCTGTGCTGCCTTCACATGAAGCTGGGTTGTATTTTTTCACAGGAAGTTTGTTGCTGTTATGCTGATGTCGTCTCGCTATGATCATAAGTACTGTAATAATAACAAACTCGTGAACAAACTGATTGCAAAGGTTGCTTTAGGGAACCATGGGCTCTGATAGATGGACTCTCCTCTTCATTGTATCCTCTTCTTTATCTTACTTTACGTATTTAAAACATCCCGAGATGTATGTGAAGAGAGCGAATAAGCCTTTCCTGACGTGTTCATTCTTTCCTTGAGGCATTATGTCAAAGACCGGTGATTTGTTTAATCTGTATTTAAGTTGGAGAAAAGGTTCGAGGCTTTAATCCGATTTGTTTCTTCTTCTTCAGTCGTTCCAATCATCGTTGGAGTTATTTCCAAAAACAAATCCTAATTCTTGTGTCTTTATCCTCTCCTGTTGAAATGGTTTTGTTGTAATATTCTCGGTATTAACCGCTTGTTTTTTTCTCAGCACCCGTGTTTTCTCTTCAGTGGATTCCAGTAGCTGTTTTTTAAAGACCTCTATTTACTCTCCTGATAGCGTACATCAGAGCTTTTATGTTCCTGTTTGACCTGCAGACCTCTCATTCCCTCCGTCATTACACACCCGGTAGTTTTGTCCAATTTCACAGGGTGACTGCTTACAGTCTTGTGGCTGCTATTCTCTGAACGAGACCTCCGGTCACATCTTAACTTTTACTTGCCAGCTTTTCAGCTGCAGTTCATCTAGTAAAAAAAAAAAATTAATTGTGCTACTCGGATGTTGTCAGACTTTCTGTAGCTCTTTGATCAACATACGTTTTTTTTTTTTTAATGTTTATAGTTTAATGAGGCAGAATGGAGTCAGAGGTAATTACAGCCGTGAATGTGTTTTGGCATGTTTTTACCTCACTGTGAACTTGACTTGAATTGAATATTGCGTTATTACAGTAAATTAAACACACACTACAGTGCAGCAGACGGGTGTGTGGCGGTGTAGATCAGCATGAGCTATCGGTTTGGATATTTTCTCTGATTTCTCCTTCAGATCATTTTTTTCCTCCTCTCAGAGTGATTTCAGATCTCTGCTGATGGATATCCATTTCTTCTTTTTTAACACATCTGGGCTATTTCCCTTCAGCTTCCTTACCTGCTCCTCTTGTGCTTCTTCATCTGTGACTCAGCGAGTCGATGCTCATTCTTGCCCCCCGACTGAGAGATGTAATATCCAACTATTTACTATAACTATCGCAGATGGGGCTGATGGGGCTTTAACTTCAGGTAACCAATACTTTATAGGTTACTGTGAAATGTATACTGTAAAGATTCAGACCCCCGATAAGATGAATATGACCTAACCTGGGTAGCAATCTTGCAGTTGAAATGGGTATCAGCAGGTTTTTTTCAGTTTAATGGGTGGAAGGACTGAAGTGTCACATTTATTTCTCCCCTCTCTGTCTCCATGTTCTCCTTTATGCTGTGTTAACATCTGCTACCTTTGACAATTTTATTCAAAGATTTTTTTTCCACCTCAAGAGGCAATAAAATATTTCATTAATCCTCTTTTACTCCCTGCTACCTTTGTCGCTCCGACTCTAGAGGAACAAAATTACTTTTAGTCGCTAAAATCTTGTCAGCTTTTATTTCTATTTGTTTCCTAGTTTTACTTTTATCTTACAGTAGAAATGATGAATGCATACTATAAATATGCTGTAATAAACTTTGCTTTAGTGTAGCCCCTGCCTGCCCAACAGTACATTTCTTATTGTTACTGTAATAAAGTCGTTTTGTGGTATTTTTTTAAGCACAGTATGCATCACATCTAATCCACTTTGCAATTTTGACACACACAGAGCGAAATGCTTCACGCTCATTTACGTTGCACACCAACTGGGCTGTTGTTCACACAGAGCACATCATTTATTTTAGTTTAATCCGTACAGAGACTGAAGTGAAAAAAACTACAAGTGGTTTTCGGGAGGTTAGATGAAGCTTTTGAGTTGCTTGTAGGCAGATTTTGTTTCTTTTTAACAAAGCCACGCTGACCTTTTCCAGTCCTTATTTATGCTAAACTAAACTAACAGGCTTCATATTTATGTAGACATGAGTGCGGTAGCAGTCGAAGTGTTGAGTCGTTCCTCTACATTTATTCAACGGGATGATTAGGCATTCAGGAGAAACAGTTGGCAGCAGCGTTTTTCTGGGTCCCTTTTCATGCTCTGATTATTCATCACAGTTTTTTACTCCAGCTACAATTTTGGGATTTTTGTACCACTCCAAAAACAAAAAAACAAAAACAGTGCATATTTTGTCGCTGTGAAAAAAACAAGTAAACATCCAGTAAACTTTGAAATATGATCACTGAGCCGCAGGTGCATGCTAATGTGTCTTTTCTTCTTCTTCTTCTTCTGTGATCTCCTGTGTGAGTGTCGCTGCACTCAAACAGGCATTAGCATCTTAGAGAGTCAAAGAGAAAATTAGAGACACGAGGTAATGTGACACATCAGAGATGCACTTTATACCCCACATGCATCGATGGCAGAGTTTAAAGCTTGTGAAGTAAAAATAGTCCATCACGGACACTGTTTTGGTTTTTCAGTACAATAACTGTTGAATATTCCTTAAAAAATAAATGACCACATGTGTGTGTTTTGCCATTACTAATACGCAGAACAATTCTTCACTCACCTCTTAAATATGTTTTATTATTTCTCCTCGCATGCTGAATTTCACTTCGATTAGTTCTTAGTGAACTGAACTGTGATAGTGATTTGAATTTGATATATATATCAGTATCAGTAAGCACATCTGAGACACGTTTACCACTCTAATATTCATTGCGGATATATCTTAACATAATAAGCCATTTGGACTTTAATGAGAACCGGTTCTTTGTGAGGTGGAGACATATTTTCATGTAATTGGGAGCCATGAGAGCTTCAAAACATTTGGACGGATATTGAAGCGAACACTCAGTTTTTCCTGTTATTGAAGTAATTTTTTGTCTGATTTCCCTTGCCACAAGAATGAATACACATGAAGTCCTGAGACCTTTATTTCCCACTGAGGCAGAACCAAAATGATAGATGACTGCCCGGGTTTGTCATAAATCATCTAAACAAAATTTTTCTGTGGAACAAATCATGACAGTTTGTTTATTCTGCCTGTCCGGTATGATTTTTTCTTCTGACAGTCGTTAATCATCAAAGAAAAAAAACAAGTACATTAGCATTTATAGTGCAATCAGTCAACTGGGCAACAATCTTTGATGACACTTCTGAACATTCAGGAACATTATTCGTCCTTTTCAAAGCAGATTTTTCAAAGCATGAAAAGTTAGAAGCAATCGCCCAAATTACAAAAGCAACGGTGGTTTATGCATATAAAGGTGTAGCAATCATCCATCCATCCATCCATCCATCCATCCATCCTCTTCCACTTATCCATAGTTGGGCTGCGGTGGCAACAGGTTTAACAGGGCGTTAAAGACGCTCCTCCTGTGGGATCTCAAGGCGTTCCCAGTCTAGATGGGCTATATAGTCCCTCCAGCGGGTTCTGGTCTTCCCCAGGGTCTTTTCCTAGTTGGACGTTCCTGGAACAGCTTCAAAGGGAGGCACCAAGGGGGCATCCTAAACAGATGCTTCAGCTATTTCAGCAGTGCCTCTACTCCAACCCCCCCCCGGATGTCCAAGCTTCTTACCGTATCTTTAAGGCTGAGCCCAACCACCCAGCAGAGGAAACTCATTTCAGCCACAGCCTCAGTCTTTCAGTCACTACCCAAACGTAGTGGGACGTAGATGGACTGGAAAATCGAGACCCTCTTCCCCATAACGGTACTGCAGACACAAACAGAGATTAATCATTGTGTTATATATTAGAAAAGACATGTTGCATTTGATTTTATTATTTGCAAAGATGGTAGAGTAGAGCAGGTCCTCCAGTCTGCATGTTTACATTTACATTTAGTCATTTAGCTGACGCTTTTATCCAAAGCGACTGGATGCATGTTGAGGTGTACTTGAGCAAAATGTGTGTATAAATGGTGAGCTCCCAAAAACTGAGGAGCAGTTGGCATGTTGCCGGGCAGCCAGTGCCATCCGTGTATGAATGCATGTTGATTGGTGAATGTAGAAGCACTTTGAGAGGTCGAAAGACAAGAAGAGTCCAGTCTAGTTAACGTTTCTGTTTAGTTCTGTTCCTATTTAATGCAAACATGTTGTCGGCACATAGGGATTTATTATCTTTCTTCTGAAGGTCCAAATGGGCGATTGAGTGATTTAAGACAAAAAAAAATAATGAGCAGGTGAAGCCAAATTTTTCAAATAGTTACACACAAACTCTGTGTGTTCTCCGTGTGAGAAGCAAATGGCATTTTGGATTGAAAATCTCTTACATAAACGCTGAAAGTACAAAAAAATATTCATGACCTTTTCTGGATATCGAGTTGCGTCTCTCTCTGCACAACCCACATCTTCACATTGATTGACTTCTCTATTTATCTCTCCTTGTTTGTAATTGCTTTAACTTTAATAAGGAAAAATCAGTGATGGCTCTTTACCTTGATTCACCTCATACTTAAAACCATCTTTCAGCAACAGTTAATGTTGCCTCGGCTACAAAGCTGTGATAAAACACTTGCAGACCTACACACATAGGTGCACACACAATAACATATGTGTATTTTGAGAAACAATACATTTGCATATGTTTTCTGCCTTACAATGATCAACTATTTATCGTTCTGTGCCGTTTTACAACTAAAGTGGATTTCTTCTTTGCCAGTCCCACTTAGTGTTAGACCACTCAGCCAAGCAGACATCACAGCAATTAATCTTTCATTTTAAAAAACCCATGGCTGCTCGTCTGTGTGTGATTATACTTTGCATCTAACACAGTTCAGTTCTGAATAATCCTGGAAGTATACAAAAGACAGTAAAGTCGCACAGAGATCGGGTAAACTGTGTGAGTGAATTTTTTTTAGAAACCTGCAATAAACTGTTTTAACAATGGAAAAAAAGATACTGCGTGCAAATGCAGCAGGAATTAACCTTCAAACTCAAAGCAAATATAATGAGACGGAAACAGCTCGAGATAAACTCCTCTGGAGAGAAACAGACACGGACTGAAACTGTAGGAAAATCTCTCGAAATCCTCAACTACAAAGACTCTTTCATACATGAACCTCGCCACACCTGAATGCAGCGTCACATCATGAAAAAGGGGTTTATGAAAAGCACGGACGAATGATGTCATCGTGCTGCTGGAGAGGAGTCGTTTAATTTGGAGGACTTGTTAAATATTTGTTGAATTTTAGCAGTGTGGTAAGTTTGGTTGAAATATTCATGCTCCCCAGATGATGCATCCTACTGACTGGGGTGACTTGGACTCACAGTGGTTAGCACTGTCGCCTCACATCAAGAAGGTTCCTGGTTTAAACCTTGGGGTTCTCTCCGGGTACTCCAGCTTCCGCCCACAGTCCAAACACATGCAATTAACAGGTCAACTGATGAAATTATTTACTAAAATGGCCATAGGTGTGCCCTGCCCTGTGATAAGCTGGCGACTTGTCCAGGTGTACCCTGTGTAGTATCTTCGGTGGTGATGCAGATGAAGATGTTTGACCGTCTTAGTCATATAACAAGTTTATTACAACAAGCACAGTGTCGTGACAAGTAAAACTACTTGGAGAGCTCCTGGCCGAATGATGAGAGACTCTCCCGACCTATGCAGGACAAGCCCTTATATAGGTAGTTTGTGCCTCCCCATGACATGCAATAACAATAGCTCACGGTAAACCATACAATGAAGTTACTTAAACCAAAGAAACAGAAAGATAATAGAGATTCCTTTTCCAGGAAGACCCCCTATAGGCTTAACCTTTGACCTGACTCCTCATCAATGTATCTAAAGAAGTTTTTACTTCTCCTGAACACCGACCTGACTGAGCCCTTTAACCCCCCAGTTAAATAGCCTCTGACCCCGGAGTGGACAGCCCATGACTAAACAAGTATCTTTAGACAAACCACATGTCTATAACAGCATCAGCATTAATACATAACTATGCATCTATGCACAGAGACCTCACCTGCCTCTAAGTAGCTGGGATAGGCTCCAGCCCCTGGATAAGGGGTTACAGATAATGGATGGATGCATAGATATTCATGTCGCCCTGAGGTCGAATTAATACATTACCTCAACCTCAGGGCGGACAATTTAAATTTGGCAAATACCTGACAAACTTATAACATCTCAATCAGCATCTTTTTGTTTAGTGCAAATGGGCAAATATTATCATTCTTACACTCTTCTAACACAATTTCCAACAGAGCTCCAGCAGGCCGATGCCTTTTAAGTGCAACGCCACGTCCCAAACCTCTTATTTATACCTGAAAACATGATGTCATTGCTCATGCTTTACTACAGCTAATCCATCATCCACCTCACCTGATTCATGAGGGATCCTGGTGCTATCTGTATCTCTCCGCTCGATATGTTTCGCTCAACACACTGACAGATTCTCCACAGAGATGACCAGGTATGTTTAAAGTCAGCGATGATTGAATGAAAATGCAATTTGCCCCACTTTCCCCGGCCGCTTATTATGAATGACATAGAGTGATCTAGACACATCTAGTGAGCAGGAAGGTCCTCAAAAGTAAAGTTGTAAATGACAGTTGAAGAAATGTTATCTCAGGTGAGCACGACCCAGCTTGGCGGGGTTATCTTTTTTTCTGCAAATGGCTCGACGCTGTGGCCGATGATTCATGCTCCACTTACACTTTCTTCTGTGACATACAGGAAAATGTCATGACAGCCGCTTGCATCAGGACACGCATCATCCAGGACTTTGTCCTGAAGAAAACATTCTCCCTGCGTGAGGATTCAGAGATCAAACTGTTGCTGGTGGTAATGGGGCTCTTGGAAGAGGTTGGCTGTCTGTGAGCTCTTTTTCTTCCTCTGTTTGTCTTTGTAAAGAAAAACTAATCTGCACAGATTGTATCAACAGTGCATGGACAGCAGGACAAACAGCATCTGTTCATATGAAGACAGTACTGTTACTGTTGAAATAATGTGTTTGGAAACTGTTTTCTCAGGCAGCATCCCCATTACTTTAACAAAAGTTTAATATATTTTCTGACATTTAAAAAAAGACAAAAGCATCTCTCTTTCTTTGTTGATACCACAGTAAAGAAAAACATCACATCCTAAAAACATCTGAAAGTAGAGATCATATCACTCCCTAAATTTATCTGTGGTTCCTTGATCCGAAGTTTATCTGCTTGTAGATTTAAATCGGATATTACAGTAACAGATAAGAAAGCTTTGAATATCTTGGTGTTGTACAACAGTGAAAAATAGTTAGAGATATTTATTTATTTTAAAATATTTAAATAATGTTTTTAACAGAACAAGACAAAAAGTATAATTATATCTAAAAAATAACTGTAAATCCCATAAATCTTTAGTTTCTGCAAATATATTGTTAATTTTGTGAAGAGTTGATGTGATTATTAAATGTTTAAATACCATGCTACAATGCTCCTGTGTTGCTTTTTTTAAAGATCAGATGGCAGAAAGGAGCCACAACCTCGAAAAGCACAGTCTCCTTTAGTGTTAAGCCTGAATCAATGAATAAGAAACAAACCCCTCAGAGATTTTCTGGTATTATAAGTCTGCAGTACATCTCTATTGTAGGCAGGAGCCCCATCATGCAGCGCTCTGTAAGATATCACCTTGAATTGGATTCTGGGTTTGATGGGGAGCGGCTGAAAAGAAATCAAAATCAGCGAGATCTTTTGGCAGGCTTGGTCAAAAGCTTAGAAGCAGCAGCATTTTGGTGCGCTTGCGTCCGATCCAAGGACGCTTCGCTGAGGAAAGTGAAGTTCCAATAATTCTAATAGTCGAGACAGGACGAGATAAAAGCCGCTTGAATAGGCCAGAGTTCTAAATTAAATAAGATGTAAAGCTGAATATCATCTGTGTATCTTATTCTATACTCTTAATCTGTCTGAGGTGAAATACATACACAGCAAGCAGAACAGGTCCAAGGACCGAACCTTGAGGTTGACTCAACAGTAACAAAACTCACACTTAAGATATCATGTGAGACTCTTTCTGAGTGCAAACGATGGGAACCAGGCTAATACGTGTCAAAGACATCATGTTGCCTGGTACGTAGCAAAAGAAATTGCAGTTCATATATATAAAAGGTATGTTTGAAGTAGTTTTTTATCATTTATACAAGTGTATTAAACTATTCGTGAAGTGGCCTTGAGTCAAGGTGGAGCCACTCTGCTTTCAGGTGATTTTCTGTCCTTCCCTTTGCTTCCCCATCCTGCAATATTCTGCAGTGAGGCAATAAATCTGTAAAAAAGACTGGAAGTGTAGCACCCTGACTACAAATGAGTCCGGAAAGATGACTTCACTTCATTCAGGATATTCAGAAGGATTCAGTCTGTGTCTTCTTACAGTACCACTTTTAAAACCCCTCTGCTGAGAGGGGCTTAATGAGACTGATGCAGGGAGTGTTTGACTGTCTGAGCGTGTGTGTGTGTGTGTGGAGCAAACCTACAGAGAGTGTATTTGGTTAATAGAGGAATGGATTGAGGGTGAAATAAGAGAGAAAATAAAGGAGAATTCATCCCATCATCCCAGCGTGATGCTGAAATGCAGCCACAGCAGTGACGAAATAAAACCTTTTCCTGGCTGAGCAGGATTTCTAGATAGCAACCTCCTGCTGCACACTCAGCTCAGTGCATGCATATGATAACGCTTGGACATAATTGACTAAGTTTACATGCACAAATCAAGTTGGCTTTGGTCACATTTTGGTCAAGGTCTCATTTAGGCTAAGCTGTTTACACAAACCTTCAATGCCACCCCCAAAAAATGAATAAACCATGAAGATCTCTCATGAATAAACCAACAACAGACTGTTTCTGGTTCTTGTCTCGGTACATCGGCAGTTAAGTACATCTTTGGCAGAGAGAATAACAGGTTATTTCTAATGCAGTGGAATGAAATGATAACCTGGATGTTCTTACAGTAATGCATTAGGAGTCATATCACATTTATATTCTCGGCTACGGAGAATCATTTCAGCAATTTATAAAAGAAGCCAAAGAAAAGCAACAAGTCAGCAACTATGGAAAATAAGAACGCGGGCCAAATAATAAAGTACAATTGCATTGAGAATCGATATGAATACAAATGAACCACCAGACGCCACGACTCTAGATGGCCCTGTGTCCTACGATCATTACAGAGTCAGGGTGTAAACAAAGAAATGTAGAAAAAAAACAAATCTAGGAAAATATAACAAAACAAAAAAGTTGGACACTTTTGTTTCAATATTTTATGTTAAGGACAAAGGTTGAAACAAATCCAACAGAAAACAAACAGAAACTATTCAGCCAGTCCAGCAGTGACACAGTATACTTCATAAACATGCTGCTGTTTGAATATAATACAGTTGGTGGTGAAATCCAGAGATGAAAGAAGGAAGGTGCTACCTGGATAGCGTTGGCGTTGTTATCAGGTTTTAAACAAGAACCCAAACTTGTTTATATGCGACTAATTTGCAGCAGCATTAATGAGGATTTTAATGTAATTGAAGCAAAATATTGAGACTGTCAACTGTTCTCCAACAAAATATCAGGTCATGCAATTCAATATGCGTTTATATAGAAACAGCAACATGATTTAACTTCTTTAGAAATATGTTTTGTCGCTAATGGAACTTGATTATGGTTATGGAAAAAATCCTGGACTTGCTTTAATACAGATTCCAAACCCAACCAAAGTGCCTAAACTTCACCCAAAACATCCACCCCAGCTGCTTCCCCATGTCTCTTATACATATGAATAAAAAAACATAACGGTCTGTTAATATTTCCTCGTATGCGTGTTAATCTTTACACATGGTTGGATGAGTGAGAAGATGAGCATCAGAGCATCAATATCAGTAATAGCCAAGTGCCTTTCTGCAGACACAGATAATACATGAATCAATAATGGCTCACATTAGTGGGAGAAAATCATGCAGCATTTTGTCGTTTCTCGTTTTCTCGTTGTTCGCAGTGACACAACAAGCCAGTATATGAGGTCAGTGAAAATGTCACTATGTCGCGCAGCAGCAGCAGCAGCAGCAGCAGCAGCAGCAGCAGCAGCAGCAGCAGCAGCAGCAGCAGCAGCAGCACACTGGATGAATTTTAAACCTAACTTGTTAGAGAAGATAAAGAGAAATCTTCTGTATGTATTTTGAATCTCCAGGTAACCTCTCTAAGACCTGCACAGCAGACGGTTGGACTGAGATGCATCCATTAGACATCGCCGTGAACTGTGGATACAATCTCAACAGCACTAACGATGAGGTGAGTAAATTGCTGTAATTGTCTATAAGAGGCGACGGAGCAGATACTAAAATAGTCCAATTGTGGATGAACTCAGCAGCACAGTGTGAAACAAAATAAAGAGCCAGTGGCCAAGAAGAATTTAATTAGTACATTAGACTCTTCTCCTACCTTAACCGACCTGCTTCTCAAACTTTTTAATACTTCTAATATATATTACGCTCTCAAAGTCCCACCATTATGTTAAAATACAGTAGTATAGGCTGACAGACAATTCATGAAGATTATTTATTTACTGTTGAATCCTTAATGGAACCAGTGGTTCAAGAACTGGAGATAATTAGTTGGAAAGCAGTACTCCTGATCTGAACTCCTCTTCCTGATATCTCCCATTTAGAGCCACGACTGCAGAATTTTTTGTAACTGCTCATTTCACTTCTGCTTACTATCTCTTAGTCACATTTAAGCTCAGGTGTGTGTGTTACAGGCAAAAATGTAACTATGTATCAGGCAGATATTAAATCATAATATGTTTTTTACAGGAAAGTCACATACCACCATAGTTTGAGGAACAGTGGCAGCAGATTCATGATGAAACCTTTAAAAAACTGTAGGGAAAAGTTGTAGCGGACTGAGCTCAGCTTGTCTGTATTACAGACGCTTCTTTTAAAGGCTGTAGGGAAAAAAGTGTTTGGGACGCCATTGCTGTCATTACACGCAGCGCTCTTCCTAGCAGTTTCAGCTTGTGGCAGAGTCAACCGAACAAGTCATTTAACTTTTCAGCTGGTCGAAGTGAGCTTCGGATGATTAATCACAAAAATCTCACAAAAATCAACCTCACAGTTTGAGAACCTCTGCTCCCCACCGACACCGGAAATATCTGTCTCCATTATGTTTGCCACTTAGTCGCTAACTTTGTCTGTCTGTCCTGAAAGACTGACGGCAATTGAAGAGTTGTTAGAACCAGTGGTTGGTTCGTATTGTGACTGACTCATTTCACATTGCATTGTCTCAATCCAGTATTATTATTATTTAAAAATAAAATTGATTATATCCACAGACGAGAGTGGTATTGAGCTCTCAGCAAGAAGGCGAATTAGCAGACTTCAAAGATATCGATCCCTTCTTCTTTTTTTTATGCACATAATCCATAAACTAAAAATTAAAAACATCCAGACTACCTTAAAAGTAAATATACCAATAAGTCAACATCCTTCACAAGCAAGCGCGTGTTTTTGAAGCACAACACTTTCAAGGCTGGCTGAGTTATTATCACGCATTATGAATCATTAGAGGTTATTCATGTTGTTTTCACGGTAAGGAAGGGAATGAATACATCAAATGTATGGCTTTTCCAGTTTAATACAGAGAGCGCTAATCTTGTCTGTGTTGATGAAGGTGGAGCAGGCTGAAGAGTGGATGTGCTCCACGTGGCGGTAAAAGCTTTCTGGGGGTGCACTCTGTGATTCACAGAGGGAGCCTCATTAGTATGCCACATAGGAAGGCAGGAGGGAACCGACTGCTGAAGTACTCTAAAAGGAATTCGATGTCCGTCTTTTTTCATACTTGATACCTCTGTACGCGAGAGCATGCAGGACTCATTTTCATCAAGCACAAAGCATACAGTACCAAGGCAGCAACATTGTGTACTATTACTATTATTGTGTACAGTACTGGGTAAAGTCTGAGATTTCTTTTAAAATATATTAAATGTGTTGGAAAATAGTTGCTAAAAACATGTGAAAAGACTTTGAGCGATATGTTACTGAAATGTGGAGTTATAGATTAAAGCAGTTTTTCACCAGTTTTAAGTCCAGGATTTTTGTGGGCGGTCCTTAAAGGGTGGCTCGATGACACGCTGAGGCCACCCTGAGCAGAGAGATAGAGATTAAATCATCTCGCTTAGAGTGTTTCAAAGTTAGTAATGTCATTTTCTGAACTTTCTTTAACCTAATTTTGACGCCTAATTTCATAAACTTGTCGATATTTTGAATCATTCAAATTTGGCTGGGTGGTTAATAACACTTTCTATTATTATTTCTGTGTTACATGTCACAACCCCTTTGGTTCATCTTGTTTCCTATGGTGGAGGTCGATGTACAGTGGTGGTGGTGGTGTCAACACCAAAATGTACTCAGTATAAAAGTACCCATTCTGCAGAGAAGTTGCCCCGTGAGTGATTTTTCATGTAGACAGTAATTCATGTTAATAGAGGTATCAATTTTTAAGTAGCGTTCACTGTTTGAACTATATTATATTCGAGGTCGACTGATCCGTGATAGGACATTTTAAAAACAAAATAGTTTTTGGATGAAAGTGGCTCAAATGGTGCTTGTGTAGCATCCACCATACTTACATTGTGCCTTTCTAGTCTTTTGACCACTCAAGGCACAAACACACACATACATTCATACAATAAAGGCACTGGCCATGCAAGGTGCCAACTACTCATCAGTTTGGGAACTAATCCCTCACCCACACCAGTGGCGCAGCCTCCACGAGCGAGTTCAGTATCTTGCTGCCGCTGCTGCCCATGTAGTCACTGTACGCAAACTCATCAATCAACTGAGGGAATATCTCTTCCCAGTGGAGGAGGCCCACTGTGTCCTGAGAGCGACGGTGGATTAGTTTGCCAAACCCTGGCCACAAGCCAAAACGTAATTCATAATTTTTTCCCATTCTAAAAAATCTAATTATTCTCAAACTCCATCCTCTGACCGCTGGCCATTCCCTAGAGCCAACAGCAGAGTTGTCAGAGAATCATTTTGCTTGTCTATTAGACATAAAAGGCGTTACTTAGGCTTATTTTCTTAGCCAGCGGTTCTATTGAGTCTCAAACTGAGTATCTTTGTCTGCGCCGTGATGTCCCAAAGAGGAGTATTTTGTTGAGATAAGGACCCATCGATCTGCTGCTGCCTTTTGAAGTCATGGTTGTTTTATGGTTGTAAAGGGATCATGTGCTGTAGACATTACTGACTTTAAGGGAAAATATTAGTTCAAAAAATAAAATTTGCACCGACCTAGATTCTTTTGTCTTAAATAGCGATCAGCTTTTTCTTTCCTCCAGACAATTGTTATTATACCAAAAAACAGTCGGTCGACTTTACTTTATTATATCCTTGGTAGTTTAATATACAAGAATGAGTTTTGTTCAAAGTACTGATAGCATGGAAACAAAGTACAAGTATCTTAAAATTGTACTCACTTGACCAAATGTCCTGACCCTGACTTTAGAGACTGCTACCTTAAAAAGCAGCACATGACTCTTTTTTTAACTAATAATGGAAACTGATCATTTTGTTTTATACAAATTCTTTTGTGTCAGTTTTGTTTCCTTCGTTTCTACTGTGTTTTTTTTTTTGTCATCAGGGCACGTTTTTCTGGCAAGTGAAGATTGGCTACACCATTGGTCACAGCATCTCCCTCATATCTCTTACCACAGCTATTGTGATCCTCTGCATCTTCAGGTAAGTAGACACACTCACCAGATGATTGAAGAGAAAGTCTGAAAAGGAAACTTTATTCCTGATAGACGCACATCTTCTCCTGAAAACAAAATCAGTCACCACTGCAGGACCCCTGTGAAGAGCATTGAGCAATCCACCATAATACACACTGACATTATTCCTGCTGGGCGATATGATTTGGACAACATGACAGTTTATGCGTCAAACACTTCGAAATGGAATTTGTTACCTTTCGATCAGTGCAGTTGACAGAAATATGAGGCTTACGTTAAAATATGAAAGACAGGAAGAATACAAGAAATACTTTATTTTAGAATTAAATAAATTGTCAATCAAGCTTGCTGACACTTTCATTTATTTGGGTGTGCTGATCTTTGGATGGCAAATATCTGCAGCGGTGTGGAGATTATACATCGGAAGTATAGTAATTACATGTTTGACAAGTCAGTGACTGTAAGCGCCTCGAAGAAACAGTTTTGATGGAAAGAATGACTGAGAGATGACCTTTAGATAGAAATTCTTTACCCTAAAGGACAATGAATAGACAGTGTACATGTGCTTCACATAATACTAGTTCCTTTGGTTCTATAGTTGTTGGAAATGTGCTATGGATTTTCTGTGTGCTGCCTATTTCAGCCCAGTATAAACAGACACAGTTTTTTTTGTAGATCACCTTCACTTCCGGTAATCGGCACAGAGGTTGTGGTTGTGATTGCATCTTATTTTACCTGTGCACTTGGTGGCCGGAGTTTGGACAAAGAGGGTGACAGGCTCTTTGCTTTTGTTGTTATTTTGGTTAATAAACGTCATAAACCTGACCTTGCATTTTCTTTGGGAGACAGTGGGAGGCGACTCAGCCTTTTAGTGGTCTTTGTCATAAAAAAATAAAAACAGTAATAATCCTGTAAATGAAAACACAGTACTAACACTGTAATGATACAAATAAACTTATATCCAGCTACAGTAACACTTTTCACATAATTTCTTTTCTTCGGGTGTGCAAGCTTTAACTTTAACACTTAAGAATGTTACAAGCAGAAAAGGAAACAGCCTAAATAGATGGAAATATATATTTATTCTTTTTATTTACTCTTTTGTACTGCATTTTATTGCTGAAAACAATGTAAAAAAAATGCTATTTGCTCTGCTGCAAAAAACAAACAAACCCACGAGTGCAGAAACAACCCTAGAAATCACTCTACTTGTTACACTCCTGTGTGCTCATTTCATCTCCTTGAATTCATATGCAAGGTAAAGTGATGCAACAAGTGTTTCCGTACCCTCCGCGCTTTTTTCCCCTTATTGCTTTTTTTGCGACCAGTTTTCACATGTCTTCAATATAGCCCTGCCACCACTGTGTAATACTGTGTTAGTCATAGACCAGAGATACTTTTCATGTTTTCCCATAAAGACCTGCCCTGGGTGTGAAAGTGAGTTTTGTTCACCTTTTTTGCGCATCTGGTGCGACTAGACTGGCCAAGGTCAGGCTGCTAAAAAAAAAAAGTGTGTGAAAGAAATCATGGCAACCAACAGGTTTGAGCCTGAAGGAGAGTTATGACAGTGGCAGTGGGAGGTGAAGGTAGCTGTGGAGTGCAGTACAGTGAGCGGTATTAATGAGGGTTGGCGAGATGGGGAGAGTCACACCTGTTTCTAACAGACAGCATAGATTACAGGTTGGGAGCAAAAAAAAAAAAAAAAAAGTGACAGTCTGTGTCACATTTGTGGAGGTTTACATGATCTCCCGAAAAAACTTAAACAAGTCATCCGTCACACTAACTTCTGTTACTCAATGCAAACTTCACTGGTTACTGCTGGAAAATGATAATCGTGATTTTAACAGAGGCCGAGGATGGATGGAGGATGGAGGATGATTACTTTTTGAGAATAGCGCGGCAGTGAGTCCTTTCTCATCGTGACTCGGTTTCCTTCACCTCATGTTTAGCGGCATGCAGAGGCGTGTGTTGCTGAGGTGGCTCCAGCCTTTATTTGAGCATTGTCTCTCTCTAACGTCACTACTGCTTTTCCAGACGTAGGTGCCTTAGCATGGATGTAGCAGATTAGTGTGCTGTAGACGTGTGGCATGTTTGTCTGTTGTCTGCAATATACAGTAAACAATAATAAGTCAGTTACTGAATAAATGGGTTCTTTGGTAATCAGAAACATAATCCACTGGGTTACAGAAATGTTTTCTAATCTGAATACTTTTGTATAACTTCAAAATCAAATCAGAATGTGTGGTTGCACAATAATAATAATGAATTTAATTTATAATGCACTTTACATTTGAATCAAATCTCAAAGTGCTACAATACACACACAAAGTATATGCACACAAAGCAACAAAAACAAATAAATCACAACAAAAGAAATCACGTTAAATACGATAAGATGCGGAGAAAAGGAAAGTTTTAAGTCCTTTTTTAAAACTTTCAAGGGTCTGTGATGATCTGAGATGGTCAGGGAGGGCGTTCCAAAGTACAATGTATGTACTGTAAATGTGTTAATTAAACTAAACTCTAACTGAAAAAGAGCACCGCTGTAAACATCTAAAACACAGAACTGCCAGATGAGATTTATTTTTGTTAGAAAAGGAACTATATGTTATGGTACACACATAAGGTAAGTTACTATAAATTTACAGCAAATTTCCCTGTTGTAGGACCATTAAAGTCTATTTTATCTTTCGATGGATACATTTCAAATCAAATAACTCCAAAATTTGGTTGGTTGTCATGAAACATCTTTATAGCTGTTTATTTCTTGTAATCTGATTCATAAATCTGTTCACACTGTTCTTGTTTTCTAGTCCACACTGCACGCAGCAGCATAGAGCCAGGACACAGTTTGGATAACAACATATAACAATTGTCATTTTAAACAGCTGTGACAGAATGTTAACAAGCTCTCCTGGCTGTGAAATGAGGTCAGATGAGACTTTAATGATTCCCAAGGGGATATTAAGTGATTTAGGCGTGTGCTGCATCACAGCTGAATATTTCCCCCCGAACCTGTTAACAAGCATTGCCGGCGTAAACAAATTATCTGAGCTAATGGCAGACTTGACACAACAGCGGGCATTTAATCATTTAATCTTCTCAAGTATCATGATCCAATCAGGAAGTCAAGAATCAAAAATTAATGCTTGAAGGTTTCAAAACGTTTCTGATTAGTCATTCTGAAATACACATCTTGTCTTTTTTTTTTTTTGCAAAACGGGTGAAGGACCATAAAAAGCTTTAACTGTGCTCCAAAACACACCCACTGCACAGCGATGAAAGGAACTAATGGACTTAATTATGAGTCAGTCTATGATTTGCTGTTATTTTAAACTATTAACTCCAAGGACACTGATTATTGTGTGTCTTTGTTTTGATCTGTATCCTTGTATCTCTTTCTAGAAAGCTGCACTGCACAAGGAACTACATCCACATGCATCTATTCGTGTCATTCATCCTGAAGGCCATCGCTGTGTTCGTCAAGGATGTTGTCCTCTACGAGGTCGGGGAGGTGGACAACTGCTCCTCAGGCTCTGTGAGTTAATTATCCGAGACGCTGTTGTTTGCTGTGGGTGTTTTGAGATGAACGACTCAGGAGTTCTTTGTGTCCTTGAACCCTAAGGAAGTCAGACTCTCTAAGAAGCTCAGCAGGTAGACACTCGGGGTGTGCAGACGTGATGCAGAGCTGGTGGTAGACTAATTATCCACATGAAACCATCGAGTGAGAGGTCTCGGACGGGCACGAAAAGATGGATTTCTGCAGTGCTGTTGTTTGACAGGAGACATGGAGGGAACATAAGTGGTTCTGTCAAACAACCACTTTCATTATTACGAACACAGAGTCAAGTCATGGTAGAGATTAGTATCATTTGATCAATGTTTGTAGGACATATGAGCTCCAGGCGTGAGTAAACTTCTATTTCTTGCGATTCAGTTTCACTGCTCTGTTGCATTATTTGTGGGAACTGTTTATCAGAGCCTGACCATTACTGGACTTTTGAGGCCAATCAGCAAGATGGGATTACCAACTGGGAAACTGCCCCGGGGGCTCAGAAACTCCTGGCTTACTGTGTTTTTAATTTTGTTTTGGAGCATGCGGCACTTTAATATCGACCGACATAATAAGTGGCCAGGTCCCAATTTATTACCTGACCTTGAGGCCCTGTCTTGCTGAGCGTCCCTGTGTCAGAAACTAGTTTTAAGACCCTAATTACTAATGTTTTGTGCCTATGTGCTGCATATTTCTTAAATAATAAAACGTCTTTAATCAAATAGAAAGATGGTATTTCAGAATAGAAGAAGCACTGGGTTTGATTGGGGGCCCTGCAAGGGGCTGTGAGCAGGTTAATCCAGCCATGCTAATTGGACATTCATATTTTAAATCATAATTTAAAATAAACAGTACGTTCATTCTTCAGCATGTAAAATAGAGCACATCACATCCATTTTAACATCTTCTCCTTCTCTGTTTTAGTATTTAACACTGTTTCTTCGTGTTTAAGTGAACATGGCGACGCTTAAATACACCAAAAGTTACGACAAAGACTTTTTGGACAGGCAGCCAAAACTGTGAAACAGCCTGCACACAGACATCTTCAGACTCGTGTACAGAGACTTTGCGTTACTTTGTTTTGCATTATCTCCGATTCACACAGAAGGGCTGAGGCTCGTATCATGATATAATATTAAGTGTGTTAGACTGGTGCCGGTGGGGGACCGCAGCATGGGCGCACGCTCAGCTGTGGCTGGCTCAGGCCCAAGTCTGTATCATTGCAGGCAGGTAGACAGCTAGCAGAGCTACTTAACCTGGTGCTGACAGTTACCGGGGCTGATTGAGATGGACTGCAGCTGTGATTATGACTCCATGGGGTGGCATAGATTTGGCTGTGATCGTGGCTGCAGACACGGCTGTGCTTGTTGTGTTGACGACACTGAATTCCTCACTTCCTGTGGTGTTATTAATAACATATCTGTCATATCTGATAGACACAGGCGAGCAGCTTAATGATGCAGCTATTGTTAACAGGAGCAGTCACTGTACAGCTACCGTGGCCGTAGCCATAGTTTTATTGATTCTACCACACATCTAGGAAGAGCAGCTGGAGCTGTCGATGCTCGGCCTTTCAAAGGTTGTAATGAACAATCCATACATATTGAAACGAGGGTGTCGTTTAGCCCCATGTACAAAGGCTCAGTCCTTGCCGTAGCGCCCCAGGGTTCAAATCCGACCTGTGGTTCTTTCCTGCATGTCATTCCCATTCTCTCTCTCTCTCCACATTCCTGTCACTGTTCAGCTGTCTCTGTCAAATAAAGCTTAAAGGGCAAAAATGCAACCAAGATATGTACAGGATGGGATCATTTGCACTTGAAAAATACATTTGAAAGTGTGTTTTCATTTGGAATCTTGTATATATTGATATATATTGTTGTTTACTGCACATGTGCACTTAGTTCAAAGATCTAAAATGCTGTAACAGATTAATTAGGATAGAGGCCAACTAAGTTCAAGACATTTTGGGAAATATACTTTATTGTCGAGAGTAGATGAGAATATAAATGAGACGAAAACATTTTGACCTTTTAAATTTCGAGCTACATTCAGGAGACAGATAGCTTAGCATAAAGACTATGAACAGAGGGAAACAGCAAGCCTGGCTTTGTCCAACAATGTATGAAAACTGTAGTAAGTTAAGATTTTACGTTATTTGCCAGATTACTTGGCTGAGTGCAGTGACTTCAGGAGTCACTTTTCCAACCTCATAGCATATGATAATGTTAGAATAAACAGGTTATGTAATTTTCTTGTATTTTTGACTGGGAGAAGCTCAAAAGGATTTACTTTTACGAGTCGTAATGAAATATTTTGATATGGTTTGTTAACCTGCGCGCCAACTTTCCTCAAGGTTGTGAGTAATTCACAACAAAAAGACAATTACAGAATATTTCAAACCTGACTGACGTCCTTATTATGGGCTGAAATATGTGCCACTAGACGCTGAATCATTTATATTTGAATTTGTATTGTTCAATTTGAATCAGTTGCATTGAGAAACTGAATCTGAATTGTAATTTGAAATAGAATTTTTCAGTTTGGAACTGAACATTCTCACAATTCAATTTAAATTTTTCTGTGACAAACATCTTGAGGCAGAGAAATCAAGCATGAGGGACGCCTCTTCGGCCAATCAGCACCTACGTGTGTGTGTGTGTCTGTGTGTGTGTGCCACGGCAACTGCTGCTGTTATGGGCATTTGTTTTTAGTTTTATTTTAGAAAAATAATGCATTAATTTGCGAGGTTTTCTTAATTAAGCTCTCAAATACTGCCGCTGTGTGCCGCACAGCTGCCACTGACATGCCAACAGCAACAACAGCTGCTTTGATTTTATTATTTTTATTTTATAAAACAGTCATTGTTGTATTAGACTCGATGGAAATAACACTTCCATCATGTGATTTCTGCATTTATTTGCATTGATTCAATTAATCTCCTCACATCTGTCTCAACTGCTACCGGTGTCTGGGGCAGCTGCAACTGTCAATCACACCTATAGACCCCAAAACACAAATGTGTGTCTAAAGCCTGCGAGTCTACATTTCTCACTGCATCACAGGATTCTGATTTAAAATCCTGCACTAAGGGCTTTCTACCATTGAATATATTTGAGAAAATATGTTGTTTAATTATGCAATCATCATATAGGAAAAGGGTCACAGTAAATTATTATTCATAAAATAAAAGAATAGGTCAGGTAATAATAACAAAATAACTGAATTTGAATTGTGAGAACTGGATGTTCCAAACTAATAAATTCAAATTTCAAAGCCGTTGTTCACTCGTATAACACCAAAACTATTCTCAGCTGACGATGTTAAGCCCATCGCTCAACACTGCGCTTAAATCAAGTCATGCTTACAAGACATTCATGCTTAGAATTAAATCAAACTACAATGTTTGGATGTCTCGCCGTCAGCTCTCACCACCACTACATGTGCACTGCAATCCACAGGCCCCCGAGGCCACAGTTATGCCTGCGAACATGAGGTTTATGTTACATGATATGGCCACACGGCGAGACCCTCTGAGTGTATTTACTATTATCTGGATGCCTCCATTGTGTTAATGGAACTAGTGGGTTGAGAGGAGCCAGCTGCTGTCATGCTGAAAAAGACATTATAGAGAGAGGTTTGGAGCTGCAGTGCATTACTTCCTGTTGGCTCAGCCTCTGTCGCTTTGTGTGTGTGTAGGTGTGTGTAGGCGTGCTCGGTTCATTAGCCGTCTTCTACAGTTGGATGTTTGCTATAGTGACAGATTAGATTCATTCATGAAATAATCGCTGTGGGAAAGCTTATAACTAATGCATTATTAAAGCTACCTGTGTGTTTGTAAGTGTCTGTGTGTGTGTGCGTGTGTGTGTGTGGCATCATTCATCCATATGCAGGCTTTTTAAAAATGGCAAACAATTTGTACTGATTTGCACGCATTAGTACTAGCAGAAAGGTTCAGACAGCCCATCTGGGTCCATTTTCTTCCCTCAACATGCCAAGTGGGAATCAATTTATACAGTATATGCTACCAAATCTCTGTCAGCCTCCCTGCCAGCTGCTTTAATGGGCTGTCTGAAACTTTATCTCCATGTACAAATTGATCCTAGAAAACAAACGCAGCAAGGTGAATTTGTCAGTGATGTGTAAATCTCCACTAGTAGCTCAGGTTGTTTTTGATTCAACTCAAATCAATTTTCACAAAGTACATTTGCCTCAGAGGGCTTTAGAATCTGTACAGGGAGTGACACCCTCTGTCCTTAGACCCTCGGTTCGAGTGAGGAAAAACTTGCCCACAAAAACCCTTTAACAGAGAAAAAATGTGGAAGAAACCTCAGGAAGAGCCACAGAGGAGGGATCCCTCTCCCGGGACAGACAGACGTGCAATAGATGTCACGTGTACAGGACAAACATATTGTACAATTACAATGACTGACAAAATGACAATGAATCACAATGAGTGATAAAATGACCACAGTAACAGATATGGTAGCAATAATGACAGTAATAATATATGTAGTGGACGTCGTGCAGGATCATAGCAGCAGCCACGATCCACAAAACCTGCTGGACGACAGAGCACAGAAACTGGGGAAGTTTGGTTAGTAACATGCATTAATGAGACATGAGTCCCCCGGCAGTCTAATCCTATGGCAGCATAACTAAGGGATGACCTGAGCCAGCCCTAACTATAGCCTTTATCAAAAAGGAAAGTCTTAAGTCTACTCTTAAAAGTGTTGACCTGTGTCTGCCTCCCGAACCCAGAAAGGTAGCGTTCAACTCACCAGACATTTATTAAGGAGCAGAGCCGCTGCCAAAAGATGATTTATTGAGGAGTTTACTGTAGGAGCGGTTCTGCAGACCATCCTAATATCAGCTGTAGAAGAGGTATCCAGAGCTTTAATAAAATAAAATAAAAATCAACCCAGCCTTCCTCTTAAACTTAATGTCTACGCAAGTAAATGGAGATTTACAGAACACACCTTAAGAACTGTTTATAAAAACTCAGACTCAGAATATCATATAGCATATCATTCTTTAATAAGGAATTGCATTACATTTGTGTTGTCTCTGCCCTATTATCACATTGTCTCCATCCATTGTCTCCATATTGTGCTTCAGTCCATTCCTAATCACAGTCTGTCCTTTTCATCCTCCGCCCAATTCATCCCATGTTTCACATCTACTACATCTGCTAAAGTGCTCAACACGACGCACTCTCACGGGGTCATTTTTAAAGTGGGTACAGCGTTGGTTTTTCTCATGTGCATGACGCCCCTCCTCGTAGCCTCTCTGGGACGATCGTTCCCAAAACAAGCTCGTATGTGGCCTCACAGAGACAGCCTTGGACCTACACAGTGAAAGTGTTGTTCCTGTGAAATGAGGAGGCTGCGATAGAGCGACAGAGCTACACGCATCCGCACAGCCCACCCACGCCATTAGGCAAAATGAACCTTTTATAGTTGTGCGTTCAGCGGGAGCTGAATTTTGAATGAAATCACCCGTCCTCATGGAAGTGTTGCGCTGTTGTGCTGTCAGCCAACTTGAATGGAGCTGGTTGATACATCCTGCGTGGTTGTTTCAGTGCTGCTCTTTTGTCCTGTCGCTCACTGAAATATCTGCTGGAACATTTCTGCACATTGCTGGTTTTGTTTCCTGGTTGGAGAGAGATGAAGCTTAAATGTTGCCACTGCCTGCTTTGCTTATATCACTGTGGTGCTTATAATTAGTACAAAATACATGCTGCATACACCTGCGGAATGTATATCTGCTCAAGTACTGTATTTTGAGGTAATTTTACTTGACATGAGTACTTTCGTATTTCCATTTTTTGTAACTTTATACCTCTACTCCTCTAGTTACTTCATTATTGTTCATACCTTTTGAACTGAACTTCTTCTTCCTCTTCTTCTTTTTGGTCTTAAACTAAACTCTTAACCCTCTTTGGATTACCTGAGCTCATGAGAAGTTGGCTTTTCATAGATGTGTGGACACCAAATGATCATTTTGTAGAATATGATGCATTGTTTTACATTAAACTGTACCACGGTATTTAAAGTAGATGAAATTAGCTCATCCTTTAAACATCCACAGCACTAAAGTACCACATACACATTTAATGTAGCATTAATATTAATCCGAGAACATCAGTATAATGCAAGGCTTCTGCAACAGATATATAAATATGAATTAGACATAAAATCACCTCTCTTCTAATTTACGTCTGGGACAAACATTAGAGTACTTAGAGTTCATTAAACAGCAAGTGCATCTCTGGTGAATATTATGAATGAATGTGATGTAACTTTAAGTCTGCAGTTGTAGATTTTAATAAGTTCTTTTTGTAATAAGTGAATTTTGGTTCCTGCTACTGTGAAAAGACAAATTGTGTCATGCTCGAGGAAGGATATACCAAAGAGCCTAAAGATTATTCTTATTAATGGTTATAACTGACCTATGAAGCGTAATAAATAATAAATTAACCAATAAAAAAGCCAACAGGCTATTTAAACTTGCTTTTTAGTACAGATTAAAATTAGAAATAATTACAGTATATCCCTAGTGAACTAGTTCAAGGAAGCGCCACTTATTCAAATTAAAGTCATCTGTTGTACTCACTGACGAGGTATTCGTCATTCTGCTTCATTTAAACTGCGCCTGGAGAAATCTTCTTTCTTAGACATATTTGAGGAAATAAAGCTGTTAATATAAGACTATAAAAATGACAATTTTTCACTTCTGTCATGCAGAATAACCTTTTTCATCTTTTTTTTAATAATTCACTGAGAGGTGGATTTTGTTTGATGAAACTGCACATTGCATGCTCAGTTGGCTACCCTCGGTTTATTATATAAAGCATCCCGGTTGACGGCACTCTTTGTACTTGCCGTCTGATAGAAACATTTAGAAAGGAAGGTATTTGTGGGTATATAACTGGCCAAATCACAAAGCAAAAAGTTTGAAAAAAGTTTGAATGTAGGCTGCCTGCGCCAAAAGAAAATCAACAAATGCATTCAGCCATTTTCCAAATTCAATTCTGCTCCATATGCAATGATGTTGCACTGCAATATCTACACTGCTAATCTTGTTCCTTTTGCAGGATTGTTGATTTATACTTTTGTGTCCCCTAACAGGTCGGCTGCAAGGTAGCGATTGTGTTCTTCCAGTACTGTGTAATGGCCAGTTTCTTCTGGCTGCTGGTGGAAGGCCTTTATCTCCACGCCTTGTTGGCCGTCTCTTTCTTCTCCGAGAGGAAGTATTTTTGGGCTTACATCCTTATCGGCTGGGGTGAGAACGCCTTTCTTAAATACCTTTTCAGCTCCCCCGAGTTGAGACCTCATCTGTGAGGTGATCTACAGGCTGTGTAATAACCCTGCTGTGCACTTTCACAACCTTTTTTTACGTCCCTAGGAGGTCCAACGGTTTTCATCACAGCTTGGAGCATTGCTAAAGTCTACTATAATGATGTGGGGTAAGAAAAACTCTATAGGACTGCAGCCAGACCGGAATCCAGTATTTCATCTAGGTCAGGTTTTACTGTACTTTGATTTGTTTGAGTTGAGTTGTTGAGTATTGTTTTTGTTCTTCACCAGGTGCTGGGATATCATTGAGAACACTGATGTGTCCTGGTGGATCATTAAAACTCCTATTTTGGCGTCAATCCTGGTACGTTTACAAGCCTCGAGTACTTTTTGATCACTCAAATTGTATCACATCAACATGTATGCACCTGTCGACGCTCTAAAGTCGGGTTTTTCTGGGGCAAAACTAATTAAAGAAAATGTCAGTTATGATCAGTCCACCTTAGACTTATCTGTCAGCGTAATTCATGTGAAGGGTTTTAAACTCCACCTTCTCCTTAGTGTTGCACTGTATGTCAACACCGCTGAGACGTTGACACGAGCTCAAATTTTTTTGTCTCACTTTGGAAAGTTTGTAGGATAATCACCAGTGTTTTGTCTTTTTCTGACAGGTCATCATCTTCTTCCTTCTTCATCATCATCCATTTTATCTTTTTCATTTCATTTTGAGCACAGTATCAGCATCTACAGAAACATCTGTAAACAGATGCATACAGAGGTTCAAGTGAGGAACTTGTAATTATTTCTTATTTATGTAGAGATTAAAGGAAGTCATGAGTTAATCAAAGGGATACTTTGGGTCTTTTGAACTGTAGTTGTATGAGGTACTCATCCATAGTCAGTGTATTACCAATACACGGATAGGGTCAGAAGTTACCCATATAATAAAGGATCCAGCACAAAAAAAATCAATATCGATTTAAATGTTTGCTATGTTAAGAATATTTTCACCACTTTACATTGCCCTGGACTGCCTTTTCCCTTGGCACTAACTGTAGGACTTTTATAGTCCTGCGTATAAGACTGGTTCAGTAAACCCTAACCCTGGGTCAGAAAGTTGTGAGATCAAACTTAAAATCAACCTTTCTACCTTTCGGTGTGTGCTTGTGTTTTTAAACAGCTGATCCGCTGAGTACTGTAGTGCGTAGCACGATTAGGGTTTTGCGTAGGACGACAAACTTTTACCATTTCCATCAAACATTGTTTATGATTACATTGCATTTAGCAGACGCTTTTATGAGATACTTCAAACTGCACATGAAAAATAGGTTTATGGAAACTGGCTGGATAGCACGCTCATATCAGTAGAAAACAATGCACAGACTTGACATAAGGCCGTAGCTGTAAAGTCTTCTCACATTATGTTGGTGAAGTTAGTTAATTCTCTAATGTTTAAACAAGAACATTCATTCATGAACTATAATTCTAACTACTGTATAAATCTTATATATTGCCCCTCTAACAGTAATATTGGTGTATTGCTGTTTCCCCTGCTAAGTTAAGCTGACTGCCTTCTGATGAGTCTCTAAAGCAATAGTTCAGATGCACCATATTAAGAGGCAGCACTCATTTCTATACAGTAGAACCAACAATATGAAGCTACAGTTACTCAACAACTGCTTAGCCTGAAAACATTAATCTCTAATTAACACATATGTCATTTAAAATTCCTTCAAATACGTTTTCCACCATGGTTACATGACAACAAAACTACTTTTGTGAAACCACAAATTATAATTTTTAGACATTGGGATAGAACCAGATTAGCTCAGCTAACTGGCTGCTGGGTGTATTCATGATATTGCTTTATATTTTTCTCTCATAACTCGAAGCAAGAGAGTGAACAGCCAGAAAGAAACAGAAAAGGCTCAGGTGTGATACTTTGACCTCAGGTCACACATAGAGTGTGTGTGTGAGAGAGAAAATGACGATACTGACAGAGAGATGTGAAAAGCAGGGTAAGGATGAGGTCAACAAACAGGGCTATGATAAGTAATGAGAAGAACTGAAGCCAGTGTGGAAGTGCCAAAAACTGCAGTTCCTCAAACATTCACTTGAGGCTGGCTACAGAACGAGTCAATCTCCATGAACCCCCACGATAAAATGAGCAACTTCACAGCAGAAATAAACATGTTTACAGTCTGGTACAAAAAAACATTTGCCTGAAAGAACTATTTGGTACTTTATTTGGCACTGAATTGAGAGTGTTTTCGAGTTTAGTTGGTTGTGTCTTTTGAGAAAACTACAAAATCAGTTTCATCTACTACACCAGATTTTTATAAACATGATTTGTATCCGGAGCCCAGGAGGAGTATCTTATTTTAATGGCAGCCAATGGGGATCTAAATATAAGAAGATGGATGAACAAAACAAAAACAAGTTGTTGTTCTTTTTTAAGATAACGTCCTCCTCCTCTACTGACCGACATTGTCAGTCTTTCCTCAGCGGGTTTAGTTGTGTTCTTTCGCTTTAGGATCAGGATCATGAGCCTGGCTATAAGATCTGTCTGTTTCTTCCTCTCTGCAGTAGCTGAGTGATGTTTGTGAGTGCATCATGATGTGTGTGTTGGCGTATCAGAGGTCCAACACAAATTAACAATTTAGAAAATGCTAATTTTGCCACAGGGCAGCAGCACAATCCAATCAGAGGAAGATGAAATTCAGATGAAATTCAGCGTTATGCTTCTGTTATGAGTAGAATTTCATTTCCCCAAATCCATTAGATAAAACACTAAAGACATGCAGAAGCAATTTTGGAACAAGCTCTTTTTTCCTATCTGGAAGATTTATCTTGATAATGTGATATTTCTGTCATCTTTATGTCATTAAACACCTGCACTAAATCCCATATATGTTGTAAAAATGAAAAAAACCTTGTTCTGTCTTTATCCTCCACAGATGAACTCTATTCTGTTCATTTGCATCATACGAATACTTCGACAGAAAATCAACTGCCCTGATATTGGAAGAAATGAGTCCAACCAGTACTCGTGAGTATTTATCTTTTTCATTTTGTACATTTCTATTATTCATTAGGTGAAAGATCGTCACTCTCTGTGAGGACATTGTGAAAAATAGTCACCATTATAACACTTTCTGTCTCGGGCTGAATTCCACCCACGTTCTCTGAAAGTTAACAAAGAGAAACAAAGATTATCTTGAATAAACACAGAGAGCAGAGAGTGAGATGCACATATTTCTGCGCGTACAATCAATGCTGTAATTCTTTTTATTTCTCTCCCTTTTTAGCCTCCGCTGAGCAATTTTAACTTCCTTGCTCAGAGAAATGCGGGGATGACCAATCCTTTTCGACTTCAGAAAAGAAACTCATGGCACTCAGCTCATCCTGGCAGCTGCTCTATGCAGAGATATACTGTAGAGCTTTTCCTGTGACGGAGAGCGTCTCATAAGCCGGCCATAATGCATGAGCTATTTTCCCACTGACACTTTTAATGGTGTTTTTTTCCCATCTCTGGTCCCCTGAGCTGAAATGTAAAATGAAAAGTACTCCGCTGGTCGCATTTTATTATTGGCGTATATAGAGACAGATTGAAAATCGGTTTCATTGGAGGACATTTGAATCTGTTTTGCTTTGTTGTTTCAGGAGACTGGCAAAATCCACTCTGCTTTTGATTCCTCTGTTTGGGATCAACTTTATTGTGTTTGCATTCATCCCGGAACAAGTGAAGACTGAATTGCGGCTAGTTTTCGACTTGATCTTGGGGTCATTTCAGGTGTGATATCAGTTTTTTAGCGATTATAAATCGGCTTCCCTCCCCTTTTTATAGACTGTTCAGCAATACTCAATTTACCTACTCAAACAGCAGCTTAATATCGCAGAAAACACCACAAAAATGGCCCATTTAGGTGATAAGTTAAAAGCAAACGAAACTCTAATAAATCAGGAAAAAGCAGTGTTTGGCTTCTCTCAAAGTATGTTGGAAAACTAAAAAAAACAGAAGCACATTAATACTACCAAAGAAACTTTACAAGAAATAATTTTACAAGATAATAATGTACCTTGCTAAACTGAAACACAATCCCCTCTTGGAGACATGCAGGTGACTGGAGTCTATATTCAGAATGTTAATATTATGTTAAGGGACTAAAAACTATTTAAAAATATCTCTGCACTGTTTCTTGGCTGATGTGTCTAAACAATCACTCCAAGTGTTAGTCCCTCACCAAAGCATTTTATGTAACAAATACTACTGAGCCAAAGAAATATATGTCACGCTGTTACAGTTTCAATATTAAAATCATGCTTTTAAATGTTTTAAAAAATGGATCTAACCAAATCAAACGTCAAATAAAGGCCTGAGCTGCTCTCTCAGATGTGTCTCAATGCAGGAAGAAAGTGCTAGACTTCCTGTTGCCCTCCATTCCACATCAGAAACATGTACAGTGGTCCCTCGTTTATCGCGGGGGATACGTTCTAAAAATAACCCACAATAGATGAAATCCGCAAAGTAATCAGCTTTTTTACAGTTATTATACATGTTTTAAGGCTGTAAAATCCCTAACCACACACTTTTATACACTTTTTTACACACATTTTGTACAGTACTCCCTTAGCCAATCAGGACGCAGAACACATGTGTGGTTCTCCCTTAGCCAATCAAGGCGCCAAACACAATGCACGCTCATACTGTACAGTACACTGTAAAAAAAAAAAAAAAAGGTGCAAAATTACACAAAAAAATCTGCGAAACAGCGAGTCTGCGAAAAGTGAACCACATTATAGTAAGGGGGCAACAGTATACATCTTATATCTTACAAATTCTACACTGAATAATTTGCATTTGAAGCCTTGTTTTCCATTAAGTCAAACGACACTTACACATTCTTTTCTTGACCTTCTATTTTAAACTTCATTCGAGGTCCAAAGTAATGATTTGGCATCCTTTCAGTCCCGACCTGTGAATGTTTTCTATCGAAGAAGCCCTCGCAGGAAACCGTGGCAGGTCTCCAGACACTTGGTTGGCTGATTCAGCGGCAGTGTTGCCGTTTTTAAACCCCAGAGTTATTTCTGCTCATCACATAATGAGGAATGATGGAGAATGCAGCCAGATACCACAGCTGCAATACAGACTGGCTTGAATACCAAGAAAACATTCCTCCCCATCATTCCTCCCATTCTAATTACTGTAAACTAGTCATAGTACTTTTTTTTGTCAATGTAAACTATTTGTGTGATTCATAGATGAGCAAATTGTTCTAAAGTCAGGGTAAACATTCACTCTCACTTCAAATCTCACACGCTGCTTTATGTGTTTTTCTTCCCATTTAGGGCTTTGTTGTTGCAGTCCTTTACTGTTTCCTCAATGGAGAGGTAGGTATTCCCCTCACGGTGATGTAAGCACACACTGTTTAAACCTCCTTAAGGATCCACACCCAAAGATAGCCCACAGTGCTGTGGTAATTCTCAGAAAATATAGTATATAGTGTTTCTGTGGCATGTGCACCACTTGCATGCACAAGTAAGTATGAGTCACCAGCGTTGGTAGCTCCAGCCGTCCATCCTCCCTTGGACCCCCTCATGGCATATTTTCTGCGTCCTGCCTGCAGGTTGAGAGGGCTGTAAAAAGCATAGAGAGGCAGAGAGCTATTCAGTCATGTCTGCAGAGGTTCTCTGTGGACACATTACTTATGTTCCCAGTGCTGGGCCAGATTGAATCACAGCGATGGGCTGGATGGTAAGGCTTGACACGATGCAGCCTGAATTTTAATCTGGCGTAATTTTCAGGTGTTCTTTTGCGAAGTGTAAAGCATCAGCTTTTCAATTACCGCAGCCTCAAGGACGCTACATGTTCCTGGAATTGTGTTCATTGTTTGTCACACAGTGGCAACAAAACACATGAAATGTGATGTCAACATCCACAGAAATGACAGTACTTTTCATACACATTTTCAAAACAAAATCAAGGACATGAAAATAACCACAGAAAAATACCCGCCTCTTCATCACCTCCACCTATAAAACAATAGTTACAGTGTCAAAAGTAGTTTTAATAATATAACACCTATTAGTTATGTGGTCATCATCCTGGTGTACCTGTTAGGTAATTATGGTACAACGTATTCCAGGTATAAAATGCTGCCGTAACAGTAAAGAAACAGCAAGAGCTTGAGAACACGGAGGGGCTACTGAAGAATCACAGATATGGGTTAAGTTCCCACAATGATATGGAAGAATTATCCTATCTTTATTCAAGAGCGCACATTTTCAGTTTGAGAGCATGATTTCTTCTTCTCGTGCTCAGATTTTATGCTCACACTCAAATCTAATGTGCTCGCGCTCAAAACATGTCCTGTGCGCGCTCAGATTTTTTCTGCTCGCGCTCAAAACATGTCCTGTGCGCTCAGATTTTTTTTGCTCGCGCGCAAAACATTTCCTGTGCACTCAGATTTTTTTTGCTCGCACTCAAAACATGTCCTGTGCGCTCAGATTTTTTCTGCTAGCGCACAAAACATGTCCTGTGCGCTCAGATTTTTTCTGCTAGCGCACAAAACATGTCCTGTGCTCTCAGATTTTTTCTGCTCGCGCTCAAAACATGTCCTGTGCGCTCTTAAATTTTTTCTGCTCTCGCACAAAACAGCACGTCCTCTCAGGTTGAAGTGTCTGCACATACTGAAGGATGTCCCGCCTTGCGCTTAAATTAGTGTGTTTCACCAGCCAATAGGGAGACAGCTAGAGTCTGGCCCAATCTTGGGTGTGTTTCTTCACGCTTTTTGGGCACTTCGCAGGGGCGGGTATATGGTCTGTTTGTAATACTGCCTTTCTTAAAAATACACCAATTTACCATACTAGCCAGCTATTTGAATCGTCACCTATTTAAGACGCCAGTTTATTTTTGTATAATTAATCTTAAATAATCCTAAAAAGAGTTCAACTGAAAATGTGCGCTCTTGAATAACGATAGGATAATTCTTCCATACAATGACAGTTCACCAATGCTGGAGTATAGAAATCAAAGAAAAGTACAGATCCTGGAATAATGACAGAGCCTGCTATGTTTGTATAGAGTTCCAACAATATGGACTTTTTAACTTGTGGTTTAGCATTTCTTTATGTTGGACATATGATATGTATGGGGCATAGTTATGGGTTATCAGGTCAGTGTTGCTAAGGTAACGCAGTGAGGGAGTTCAAAGCTCCTGATTTAATATTGCATTAGAGATCCCCACCAGTTCACCTCGCAGGCAAATGGTATTTTCCGTTTATGTTTTAAGGGATGCCACAGCATACAGTAAAATGAGGAATATATGGTGAAATGATTTATTGATTTTGTTACAGTTTGCCGTGTATTTTCATTTTGCCGCAGGCTGTATGAGAGAGTTATCGCTCTGATTCCGTTGTAGGTTCAAGGAGAGATCAAGAGGAAGTGGCGGAGGTGGCACCTGCAGAGATACATGGGCTCTGACACCAAATACCAACATCCGTCTACTTGGCAGCAGCAGCAACAACTTCAGCACTCAGATCACCATGTTGACTCGATGCAGCCCTAAAACACGCCGAGGCTCATCCTCCTGTCACGATGACCTGTCTAGCATATGACTCACACAAACTGGTAAGACAGGCGTACGCGCTGTACAAAAACACTCTCATGCCAAACATTAGGCGGGAAAATCACAGTGTATGTGAGCTCGGGGATAAAAAAAAATAAAAAATCACTCTCTGCGTTAGTGTGAATGTGGGGCGAAGGAAAGTGATGAGAGAACACGGTGTGACTGTAATCAACTTCTGCTATTTCTTTTTGTTTAAAGTAAGCGACAGAGACACGAGCGCTTTGCTTCACAAGCACAGCTTTTGCACATTTGAATGGGAACCATTCTTTTTTTTGTCTTTCACGATTCAGCGCACATGTACAGGTGAATTTGTGGGTTCTATCATTATCGATCATTTGGTCAATTGTTATTAAGTTCTCTGTGTGCGCAGACACCCGGTAATACAAAGTGTCACATATTAACAGGGTTAGGTGAAGGATCCAAATGTGAACTGCAGCAGCAGACCCGCAATCTTATTTAATTATGTGCTGATTAAAAATCACTTAGAGGATTCCTGCAGCTCCAAATGAACGAGGCTGGTGCGAAAACACAGCCGACAGAAGGAAATGAGCTGTTTTTTTCTAAGCAGGAAATCCCATTATTATTTATATTGTTACAGTGTGTGAAGTGCCATCACAGGCAAATAAATGTACCAGAAATGCATTAAAGAAGGTTTTTTTTTTTTTTTTCTTTGAGCGCAGGATGTGAGTGGTGATGGAAAATGTGTTTTTAAGGCAGAGAAAAAATTTCAAAAGAACAAAACAGTGTGCGACATTTTGTTTTTTTCTCACTGTGCAGGAACAGAAAAAGAAAAAAAAAAAACTGGCTGATAACCAGCAGCAAACTTTAGATTCAGACTGGGTGACCAGTGTGATACTGATTCACAATGATGGGTCTGGAGTACAAATGCCCTTCTCTGCACTATCACTCTCATGAGAGACTGATTGCCCCTCGCCTTCCCTTTTACAACCCTCCCTCTCTTTTCCTTTAATTCTGAGCCTGAATTTTATTTATTATTTTTACTATTTGAGGAACTTTAGAGGCAGTTTTGCTCCGATCTCTGATGAGTGCCTGGTTTCAGTGTTTTGAAGCGACACTTTCAATCAAAATTCTTTCGCTGGCAGTCGTTCGTCTGGAGAGGAAATGCCTTTAAGAAATTCAGTCCTTGAATGTTTACATTTACTTGAATGGAGTCATTTGACAATGTACAGTGCAAGTATACAGTGTAAAGAAAATGGATTGCTATGTATTGTTGTGCCATACAGATTGTATCGTGGCTACAATGTCAGTAATGTATCACTGTAATTGTTGTTCGCTCACATTATTGCAACATGAACGCAGAATTCTCTCGTACAAGCTTGTTTATGTACCGCTCTGTGGGTCAGTGTTAGGCATAAGTCCTCAGACGTATACAGAGACGCTTCCGCTGTGATGCTTTGGTAGACTGACTGGAGCTTGAACTCCCTAAATCCTCCATTTTGAAATATTATGTTCTGAATTCTCCGTCGACGTGTCAGGTTCAAACTTCTCCATTGGAGGAGTTGTGAATGTGACAAGTCAGTTGGAGGCGCTATGTAAAGCAAAACAAGGTGACAAGGATGACTGGCCCTGTCACAATGATCCTATCACCATACTTTTTAGCTCACGACGTTAAGAATTGAAAGTCACTTGCATGTCCATGCAACAGGAAACATCCAGAAGGTCCAGCTTCACCCACCACTGATTTAAAGCATCAGCATAGAGAACAAAATTTTTTAGTTTTTTTAGTGAATGCATAGTGCTACATCTTGGGAATTGGGAACATTCATACCGCTCACATGTGTCCATTCCAGCAGCTGGTTATCTTAGCTTAGCATAAAGACTGAAAGCTTTGCTCAAAAATACCAAAATCCACCTGTCAGCGTCTCACTAATTAATATTTTATATCATTCTTATTGTCATCACTATGAGCTTCACAGAGAGCCAGCTGAGATTTCGGGATGCTAACTGCTCCTGCGCAAAAAAATAATAATAATCCAGTATATAACTCCTCATTGTCATTTTTGCACTTTTTTTCCCCACAGATGTATCAAATATCAAATTTCTTTTCCACTGACTAACTGTTTCTCCACAGTCTTTGTGCTGAAGCGGACAGCTACCGTAACATCATGTTTAGCATACAGATATCATTTATAAATGTCAAACTATTCTATTATTATCCCCGTACTGGTGCCCGGCTTCTGTTGTCAATAAATGTAATTGTGTGAAGTTGCCAATGTACCTCTCATAATAGTGAATGTCAATGGATTTGTACATACTGACCAAACAAACCGAGTTTTCAAATCCAGTCACAACTGTTGCTATAGGTATTTAGTGTTTTACAAAACCTGGCATGGCTGTTTTGTATTCAGTGAGATAATATTTGAAAAGTGATATTGAACCAATAATGACTCTGTGCACTTATAGTATAAGTATTCAGTATTGGACTATGTGTAATATAGATTTGTTCATTTGCAAACTGGATATTGTGTTGTGTATATTTAAGAGTTCTTTTGGGGTTTGTTGTTATTGCAACACTATTGTAACACTGGTGCAATGCATACCGTTGTGAAGCTGCAGGTATTTATTAGCTTACGTTCACATTCGTGTACACATAAGGCCACATTTTTGTTTCACAATAATTGTTTTTTGGTCTATGATTATTTTAATTGTTAAATGTGTTGAACATTGTGTTTGAACAATGAGGACTTTTGACTTTGTTCCACTCAAACTGTATGAAATAAATTATTTAGCAATATACAAGATGGAGATTGGGTTTCTGTGAAGGTGAAACTTTGGTTTCACCTTCAGTCCACGATGAATTGTTGCAATATCCTCACTGATTGCTACGTGTAACATCTTTTTGCCTAATTGAAGATTATTTTAAGGTAAGTGCTCTCTGCTTGATAAGGGCCTAGAGATTCATTTTTATATTTCACTCTCATGGATGCTCACTAAGCTCCAGACTCAAGTTATTCATGCAAATACGCTAATCTCTGTCAGTGAAAAAACATTGAACAAGCTGCACGCAGGTCTTCATTTAAATATTCATATTTTACAGCTGATGCCTCCATCAATAACTTGCACGCAGGTTATGTTTAGCTCAGAAACAGAAGATGACAGCTTGATGTTCCAGCTGATACGAATGTGTAATATCATTAGAAAGCAGCACATTGGGTTCTTTAGGAAACATTGACAGCTAAAAAGGTTGGAAACATCCTCTCTAGCTCACGGAAAGGAATTAATGACTGTACTATTTCACGTGTGCTGCTACAGGTCACAATGTCCTCAAAGACAACAGTGTCAGAAAACCTAGAAAATACTTTTCGAAGAGCTTTCAGCACATATAATTCAATGATGCAAGGTAAAAGAATATTTATATTCATCTCCACTACATGTCAGGGACATATTGTACCCGTTAGTACTACTACATCTCTATGAAGGTTTACTTAAAACATTAATGAAATCATTAATGAAACAAACAGTACAAGTAGTTTGACTTTTGCACCGCGCGAGGCGGCAGCACCGACTTTTAAACACCACTGAAACGTTATTGCGACAGTTATTTAAAGACACAATTAAAAATGTAAAATTAAAAAATACAGGGCTGGACTCGTTTATCACTCCCAAATTAATTACAATGTCTGGTTTCAAGGACAGACACGAAACAATAACTCAATATAAGTTATTAATTTTTCTCTAACGCAGTCGATGGTTTGTTTGTTTTTAATACACAGCACTGTAACAGGCCTAACATTCAGTCATAAGATCAGACACAGCACAAGCTTCAGTTATATGAATATATCTAATTTATGGTCCAAATTACCAACATGTCCTGCATATTAACAAATACATTTAACTGCTTTACTTGCAAAAATGTAAAATGAAAGACTTTTGCCTGAAAGAGTATTTTCAAATCTTGGCATCCATAAATAGTTTTACCCAAGCGAAACAAATGGTATTGATTAACGTACCTTTACATTAGTATAGTATAATATACAGTTCACTCCTTTACTTTCTATAGATCAGATTAGATTTGACACTTTTGACTAAAACTTTAGTTTAACAGGACTTGTTTACTACCATTTTATACTGCAGTATTTCTTACGTTTACTTAATGATCTCAGTACTTCTTGGTCCACTGGGTAATGGGTATGAATTTTTCCACCAGTCAGAAATCAAAGCAACTCTCCAGCTCCTCACTGTGCCAGTTGCACTTCAGTTACAATATTTGACAGGTATGACTGAGCCGCTGAGTTTGCTTTGGTGTAATGAAACTCCAGCTATTTGAGTCAATCCCTGTGTTGTCCCTCAGGTTTATTGGTTCACTCGCTCGCCTTTGAGCCGAGCGGACCTCTTGCTGTGCTCGGCACCATGAAGAGGAGCAAATTTAGCCAAGCCAGGACGCCGTGTGCCGTAAAAAGATTAATAAACACGCCCTGTCCATGCCTGCTGTCTCAGATCGGCTGCTCTCGGGTGTAATGTTTCATTAGCTCTATGCACAAAGTGGAATGAGCATGCATAACATATGATTAACTATTCATGAGAATTGTAATGATTGTAAATAGGGGGATTTTCAGGGCTGAAGGTTGTTGCACGAAATATTAAAAATATATATGATTAAAAACCAACCTAGGCTCATGTGTTGAAGTATACCTGTCAAATATATAGAAATATTCTTTGTCTGCAATCAAATTATGCATTTGATTATTTCCCTATGTAAGAGAGCTTTGGAATATAAGTTTCTGAGATTATTTTATAGGCTCTCGCTGTCACAATACATAAAACAGACAGTGGGATGCCGACAGAGGATGGATGAAGTTATTTTCAGATTCTTGGTGACTCTCAAAATGTGAGGCAGGTGTCTTGCCTTTAAGCATTGTTTAATATTCATGACACAGGTTAAATATTCATATGACAAATAAAGCAAAGTTTGAGAAAGGCGAGCCATTGAGCAAATAAGTGAGCTCTGTCCAAACGGCTAAGAGGCTGCTTTGATTACCTTTGCCGTCCTCCACACCAGCCCCGAGGACCTGAATGTTAATTCAAAGAGAAGTTGTCCTGTCAAATATGATCTGATCTGATGTCTGTCCTGGAGTCATGCTGATGAACATCAGAGGTCTGACCGCTTTTTTGGAGACAGAGCTGGAGGAATAAGTATTTGTATTGATTCCATGACCTCTCAGGTCAGGATTTTGCTCCAGCACCTGGTTGTAATGCAGCTGCCGCCGGCTACACGAATGAATGAATGATGACAAAAGCTTGACTCCTTCCACACAAAGACTTTCAGGGACGATGTCTCCATCAGCTTTGATCTTTTCATTTGCATATGACAGAGAATGTTAAAACAATCTGAAATTGCCTTGAACTTCATGAACATTTCACCCATTATCATGCCCACTACCATTATCACCTAATACTAACTGATATAAAAGAATAAAGTTGTCCCGGACTGACCCACCAGGACCAGCCAAAAGATATTCTGCTCAGTTTATGAACACACAGTATACAAAACAATTGTGAAATGGTATGGAATAGCATTATACATTATGTAGATATTATACACATAGAGACAAAAACAAGTTGAGGATGACATCCTGAACTTATCCTTTAATATTTAATACAAGAAATATAAGATTTACGTCCACACCTTATAAATGTTTTCCATTACAAATGTATAATGTTCTCTTTGCTTTTGTTTTCAGCCTCAAAGAGATGTTTTTTTTCATTTCCTTGCTCTTAACAGTGCATTGTCGTCACGCTGCTCTTTCATCTTGCTTTTCAAAGTACACTCAGTCATGATTAATACACACCGCAGTCTATTAGAAAGCCATTCTTCTAACATATGCACTTACGTTTAGTATGTAAGGTGATCTGTCATGGCCGAAACACACGCTATAGAAAACCACGCTCTTGTTTAACCAGGGTGTAAACACCAGTTAGGAAATTGTTCCACACATTTATACAATGTCAGGATGCTTGATCGACTTAAATACATGATTCATCTAGGAAAAAATATGACTCATATAGTCCTTTAAGAGCATGCTGCCTGGTCTGGGTGAAGTGATTGTATTGTGTTTCCGTCTGGGCTGAGAGAGTTTTTGCACAAGGTTTCCAAAAAAGTTGGCACGCTGTGAAAAATATGAATAGAAACAAGATGATGATGATGTGCAAAATACTGAAAGTCCATATTTAATTGAAACAAACAACATTAAAAAAATGATATCTATGCGCTGGTGCAGTGCAGTCCTGGTACCCAAAGACATGCAGGTTAATTGGTGACTCTGAATTGCGTGTAGGTTGTGCATGCGTGCGTGAATGGTTGTGTGTCTCTATGTGTCAGCCCTGTGCTGAAGTGCCGACTTGTCCAGGGTGCCTCTTATCTAATGCCAAGCTTGGATAAGGCTGTGACCCTGTGACCATGTTAAGGAAAATGGATGTATATCCATGCACAACAAACAGAACACACAACAGATACTACACGATGCTGTGTATGGCAGCGCCTATATACGGTATTGTAATTGAATCTATCATAATTAATATAGCTAATGCAACTGATATCAGTGAACTGCTTGAGTCCTGAAATAATGATGTTGAACAGACTTCTGAAAATAACCTTGACTTTGCTTTCATCTGATTGCCTCTAATGTCCGTGAGCTGCAGTTTTATACAGTAGATAGTTCTCAAAGGAGCTGTTAGTGTTGCACTGATAGCAGAGTCAGTTTCAATTTCAGGCCATCTCTGTGTTCTCTGAATTACATAAGAGCGGGGGAAGGCTTAGATGAAAAGCAAAAGCAATAAATCGATTTAATTATGGAAGTATTTTCTTTTTAAAAAATGCTATTGAGGTTTGACTGAAAACATCAGAACAGGCAAATGAAACAACACAGCTCAACAGGACATAAACCTGTTAACCATAAAAAAGTCTGTGCTCAAATAAAAATCAAAAGAAGTTTATATACTTTAGATAAATAATAAGGATAACAGTTTCAATACTCTCCATATATAAAATGTATGTACTGTATGTTTTCCACACCACCGATCTCTGGGACGTTTAGAGAAAAGATTCGAAATCATCCAAACTAAAATCAACAATTGTAAATATTATAAAGAAGAAAACTAATTAATCACATAAATTATGTCATTTGTCCCAAACCTGAACAGCCAAATGGATGCTGTGGTGACATTGTGTGTCTTGGTGTCATGCCTTCACTTGTATTTAGTGTATTTAGTTCCTGTGTTTCTGTGTTTCTGGTGTCAAGGTGCACACGAATTGTCTGTTTTTGCTGAGGAAGGTTCCTAACTGAATTAAATAATCCGGAATTATTTACGCAGCAGCGATGATAAGAGCTGTTTAAATTGTCTGAATGTCAAGGAAATCTGCTCCGGTGCTTCCTTTCTCATAAGTTTTTGTCAAATGTTGTTAATAACTATATAGGCTATAAGTTATCCCACTTATTCAAATAATGTAACATGAATATCATATAGTGTAACAGAAGAACGGGCCTGGTTCGAACCTCAGCTGGGGCCTATCTGTGTCGAGTTTGCATCTTCTCCCTGTGTCTGTGTGGGTTCTCTCCGGGTACTTCAGGTTCCTCCCACAGTCCAAAGACATGCACCTAATATTAGTGACTCTAAATTCTCTGTAGGTGTAAATGTGAATGGTTGTTTGTCCCTATGTGCCCTGTGATAAGTTAGCGACTTGGATGGATGGATGGATGGATGGATGGATGGATGGATGGATGGATGGATGGATGGATGGATGGATGGATGGATGGATGGATGGATGGATGTCAGGTCATGTGTTCCATCTTTATGCTTCTCTTCATGTTCATGTTGATGCTCCTTAACTTTTCTCAGTTCTGTTGGACTCGTGTTGATTGGATTGGATTGTTGGACTTTTTGTTCTTTTTGGACTCCCTAGCCGCCTTTTTGTTATTTTGTGTTTGCCAGTCTGTTCAATAAGTTAAAGTTACCTTGTGTTTACTCAGTATATACCTGTCTGCAATCAAACCCTCTCATGTGCGCTGATAGGTATTGCTTATAAGCTCCAGAACAGCTACAGAAACTCAGGCCTCAGGCACTGAGATCACGTCTAAAATCTGATTTATAAACTGTATTGTATCTCTTTGGATCAATTACACTCACAAATCCACTTGTAAGCAGGAACAACTTGTACATCGACACTGTACTGTCGAGACCAGAAAGCAGGAGGCTCACGAGTTTATAATTTGATTTTTCAGTGAAGCCAGTGAGCAGGGAACTTCAAAGACTGTGGGTCTATGAATTGTTGAACATACTAATAAGCATAAGGGACATACTGTAGGCTATTAGCCTGAAGGTCTGAACTACCAGACTGGGAATCAGCACATCACAGTGGTAACATGGTATGAATGTAAAAGCTTAGCCATTATTTCTGCTACATGAAAGCACACAGTGAATCTCAAGAATGCAGAAACAAGAAACTCATCATTTCATTTCAATTATTTGTGCTAATTAATATAAATGACTCATAGAAAATTAAACCTGCTATTTGGCCTAATTGATGTGGTTTAAATGGCTGCACATACTACAGGTTGTGTAAAAAGAATATTACTTAACATTAACACCCAATTCAGGCTCTATTAGTTTGCTAGTGTCTTTTAGCTCTTTGTTTTGGTTTTACATCCCTCATTGCTGATAGGTTCAGTCTCACTGCTCTCCTGAGTGTCGTTAAGCTACCTGCCCAGCACAAAATGGCAATTATTAGCGAATGTGGAGCTAAAGAGTCAGATATTTCCTCCAGTAGCTGGAGTGAAAGTGTAAAGCCAAACCGGGCTAAAAGGAGAGTGAGTTTAAATTTTCCTGTAGATTGGCAAAGTTGGTGATTGGCTAAAGATTTTATTGGCATGGTCAAAAACAGATCTAAAAGAGTGAACGGACCTCAAGTCAACGTTGCTCTATAAGTTTGCAATATAAATACAAATCATGTCGATTGTAAATTGTGTTTCGTTTCCACAAAGTGGTCAGAAAATAACTTACCGCAGAGATAAATCAGTTATTAATACCAGTTCTTAAACCTGTGCCCACTGCTTTCAAAGCAGAGAGAGACCTGTCTGATAATAATAATAATTTCATATTTAATCATATTTTTTGATATTGTAGAGAGAGCTACAGTCACGGCACCGTGCAGGATCGATGAATGATGAGTTTGGAGTTAATGGGAAATGCTCGGTGTAGGCTGCCAGGATGTGGCATGGGCACTGAACCTGAGACAAAGATTAAATAGATGAGTGGGTGCCAGAGTGACTCACCTTGATTAAATCTACCACGGCTCAAAGTAATTTCATACAGTCTTGGAGAGTACTCCAAAACACTCCCTGCCATCACATTCAAATACCAGAGAGGAGGTTTGACCTTCTGAATAAGGTTGTTGTTGCTACACAGTATAGCTTCAACCTTTGTCAGAACGTGCCGTGACGCTGTCAGTACCCCTCGGTCGTCATTTCTAATCCGATGTAATGTTCTGATGTGTTGTTTAAGTTAGGCGACGTAGTTTAAAGAGCAAGTGGAGGCAGCTGGTGTGAATACGGTCAAACAGGACTTTCGCAGAATGCAATAATTTGCAAACCACCATCTTTTCACACTTGCAGTCAATGAAGCTTTTGTGTTGTATTTTCTGGTAAAAATGCATGTAAAGTAACTTGAGTGCAAAAAAGAATTTTCCCTTGATGGATCAAAAAAGTATATATATATATATATACGTATATATATAAAAAAAGAGAAACCACCTGAGGTACATTTGGGAATCACTGATGGCTGTGACCTCTTTATATAAAATGTCATTACAACATTAGCCTGTACTGTCAGATCTATAGCTACAGGTCAGCTAGTGCCAAATGTTTGACGGATGTGGATGCAGATTGAATTCCTGTCAGCAACTGTCAGTCAGTGACAGGAAATAGCCCAGTGTGTGTGTGTGTGTGTGTGTGTGTGTGTGTGTGTGTGTGTGTGTGTGTGTGTGTGTGTGTGTGTGTGTGTGTGTGTGTGTGTGTGTGTGTGTGTGTGTGTGTGTGTGTGTGTGTGTGCAGTAACCATCATATTTGATGGAAACGTTAGAATATATCACCTGTACAAATATAAATGTAAACATATAAAAGGTAGCACTGGATTAAATCATCTGTAAAAGTCGTCTGCGTATTCTATTATCACACAGAGCGGGTGACATTTCTGAGAAGAGAGAAATGTGAGCCGTAAACATTTCAGTCGGACCACACATGCCGCTAAGCCTATTTGTTAAGGGATAGAGGGCAGCTTCTCAACTACAGGAGCTTCTGCCAATTAGGATAAAAGAGGTTAATCCTTACAAATGAGGATCGCTGAAGCTGATGGTTTAATTCAGATGCACTGTAGCAGAACCCATGGCAATGTGGATTTATAACGCCACTATGAGCATCAGGGAGCATGTTCCATTTGCAACCTCAAGTGACCTTCTTTAATATGCATGAAAATGCTGACAAACGCTCTACATGCTTTACAGCTAATGACACGACCACATCAATGTCTATAAACTAGTGACCAGAAGAAACATAAAAGTGGCCACAGAGACCGAGAGTCAGATGTTTATTGAGAGGAGGGGAGGGGAGGGTTTTATTGCCGTCTCCAGAAATTAAGCAGAATATTATTGGAAACTGCTGCAGTGATGTAGGCTCAGGCCGAAGGTCATGAAATGTCAGTACAAGACCTACAGCAGTGTATTGACGTGAGGAGGATTAAAACTGGATTATCTATAAGAACAGCATTCTTATTGCTGAGCTCCATGCGGAGCCAACGTTATGTTTTAGACATCTCCCAAAGAAGTGGATAAAAGAGAAGAACTGCAGTTTCATCTGAAATTTGAGTTCTTCCAGTTTGTGTCTTCTAGCATATCCTGTTAGTAGAGAAAGAAAATATTTCAGAAAAGCCCTGAACATCTGAAAAACACACATGAACTGAACCCAACATGGGACTACAGCAGCTTTGTCACCTAACAGACGACATCAGACGCTGCACACGTCACAGCGAAAGTGAAAAGTTGCTTTCTTTATTGTAACTTTATTTAAGCCCAAGTCAACCTTTGGTGCAAGTCTTTTATTTACCCAAAGTAAACTTTCTTTTCATCTTCCCTTTTGAAATAGGCGTTTGAAAATGTATTTATGTTTCGTTGCCTGTGGAGAAAGTTTTCATTCAGTTTTCCTTCTCCTACTATGTGTTGACAATACGAAGGTAATTCAGCAACATTATTGCGAAAAAATTACTATTTCTCTAAAGTGCTACTCATAGTTCGATCTGTTGTTGGGTAAAACTTTTTATATTTGCCTGGAATGTGAATGAACAAACCTCATAGTCGATTCAAGATGTGGATGAGGAGTCTAATCTTTACTCGAAGTCACCGGTCCTGCTGTTTAAACTTTAATATGACCTATGTAAATCTGGGTCAGCGGTTCTGAGGGGGAGCAATTGGACAATTTCCACAAATGCTAAAATGATCCACCTAACATAAGGATTTAGCGTCCTGTGCATTTTATTTCCATCTTTTGTGACCTTTTCTGTCAGGCTTGTGTCAGTCACTACATTAGTCGTGCATACTTTACTCTGTCAAGCTATAGGACACTTTCATCTGTAAGAGTTGTTTCATCCTGTGGACACTTACATTGATAAATATAATCAACCTATAACATATGACTAACCAGACGAACATCACTGTCTCTAAAGACATGTATATAATGAAAGGGCTCCATCTGGTGTAATATTGGAAAAGTTACAAGTTACATTTAATGTTCCAAGTTTACTGTAGCAATGTAATTGAATTATTTATTTCCTACTGTCCTGTTTTCCTTCCAGCGTAATCATCCCTCTCTGTATGCAGCATTATAATACAAAGAGGTAAAAGGAGCTGCATGATCAAGGTAATAAAATATCGCTGGAGGTAACGCTGATTTCTTGGACGCACAAATGAAAACACACAAATAGAAAAAAAGACTATTTATTAATGAAATGTCAGTTTTACCACAGCCGGAAAAATAATAAAGCCCTGTAATCATCACTGTGTTTGGCAGTTGGTACATTACTTCCCATTATTAACAAACAAATTCTTCATTCTGTTTTGTAATGAACAACATAAAGAAAAAATCTTATTAAAACAAACTTCAGATTGTTTTTCAGATTAAGATTCAGATCAAACTTAAGACTTCAGATGTTGATTAAAAAAAAAAAAACTATATTTATATATGAAGAAAAGTCCGCCACATGTTCCAGTTGTACAGTGTATTTTCACTGTATGTTATAAACCTTCAGAATCGACAAAATTCTCCTTCACTTTTATTTCAAGTCTTCAAACAAACCTCTACGTCGTGTTTCCACATCTTTAGAACATCTGTGGTGACATTGTACAATTCATTTGGTCAACAACTTGTAATCTACAGCGGAAATGATGAGTCGGTAAAACCTCTTTCGCATCAAAAATATTACGACATCACCGACGTCCTGCACAGACAATATGACAAATAATGACACTTTATTTATCGTATTCAAAATGTTTGGAAATTTATGTTTACCGTGTCCAAGGTGAGCCTCATTTAGACAAGAGTTCACTCCAATGTCACCGTCTAATTTTCTAGCAATTTGCTAAAATATCTGAACAGCGCAACCTACTTTAGAACAAACTGAAAATGTATCAATAAGAGGTCCAACTATTTCATCTGTAGCTACACCACATGTAATGCGTCCAGTGAAAACATCCTCACTCTGTCAACTTTGTAAACTACAAGCTAAAAGTTACTTTTCCAAACTATTTGTACATTTTAGTGAAGGACGTCTGGATTGTCAGAGGAGATGTAGTTTTCATTTTAAATCCTCCCTATGTTTCTCAATAAAAATGGATTCATATGATGAAAATGCCTCAATGCTACCTGCCAAACACTATAAACTAATAATTTACTTCCCACGCTTAAAATACGTCAGTGCAACTGTTTAGCAATTAAAAACTGAACGTCTAAGAAGCTAAATACGTTGAAAGTTAAACTAAAAAGAGCCTATTTATTTAGCAGCACTACTGTGATGTGTTCTATATTGAAACATACTGTAGATCATAGCCATATGATTTCTACGTTTTTAACAATCTGAAAACTACGTATAGGAGCGGTGTTATAAACCCCAAAGAAAACACCATCAAAGTAAACATAAATCAGGATATAAATAAGCATTTTTAGCTGAATCTGATATGCAACACATTCAAAAACATTTGCCTTACCAACACACACAAAAAAAATCTAAAGCTAATAGTGCAGTCTTTTTTTTTTCCCCAACAAATTATTTTACCAATAAAATCAGTGCTTTCACACTCTTACCTGCCGTTTACATTTTGACAATACAAGAGCTCAGTAGAAAAAAGACGAAACTAAAACATCTAAATTTTAACTCGATCGTACAAAAATGGGTTTAATCTGGAGATGATATGACACGATTCTCCTTTGATCGCAAGCTGCGTTTAAACTTGTAAGATAACATGCCTTAACATCATGCCTTACATGAGTTTAAGACTAATCGGAGCTCGGTATTGAATGTAACTTCCATTAAGTCGTTAAAGAACTGAGCCCTTACATTTGAATCTTTGCGCTGACTAGCTGAGCACTTGCTGGTAAGTAAGTCAAAACGATTAAACAAACGTAGTAAGGCGTGAAACAAACCATAGCTTTACATTTACACCTCCACATTAGGTTTTTTTTACTGGAGCCTAATGAGCAAAAACAAATAGAAAAAAGCTGCATTGTCCACTTTACTTGACTGTCATTCATCTTAAATCAAACTACACTACATAATTTATGTATCGCACTGCTACCGGCGTGGGATGGATGACCCGGTCTGCTCATCAGTAAACAGTATATCTGACGTCTGTCACAGTCACAAACTGTCACCTCTCATTGTAAACTGCAGAGATAATCAGAGGTCTGGGGCAGCAGAAATAATACTGAGCAAGCGTGGCCGACTTCAACAGTTCAGGCTGTGATAAATGATTCTACATGAAAAACTTTGGTCAGCAACTCTGACTGGAAAAACTCTTTCTTTAAAACCTTAAGGATGGCACTGACTGAGATAACTGAGATCTCCTCTAAGCTTTTCTGATTTTCTTGTTACAGTGTTTACAGAAGAAAGAACTGCATTTCACTGTTTACCCTTTACGGCCTTGGAAACAATATAGACAAAGTGCAAGTACAAGAAGCTTGTAGTTATAATTTTCCATGATGACACAAAATTTCTGAATGTTTTTTTTCTTTTTGTTAAAAATCCACACGACATCTTCATGTGGATCGAGCCTGTCATTCAAACCTGTCCTCTCCTCCTCAGACCCCACAGTCATTGGTTCTGTCTTGGAGTTTACGGGTGATGATGAGGAGGGTGGAGAGGGAGGCGACTGAAATATGAAAAACCAGCTGCCACGCGTTCCTCGGGCCGAGCAGGTAGAGGTTGCATAGGACGATCACACTCAACAGAGTGAAGGATTTGTGTTTCTTCAGAGATGAGTGGAACAGGTAGAGGTGGCACTGTGGACACAACAGAGAGGGGTCGTTCATATTTCACATGGAAAGAGTTTGACGTGGTTGGGTTTAAGATTGCAGTGCTGAAAATGTAAATTTACCTGAAGCACGCAGCAGACAAACGCCAGAAGAAATGCCACAACATTCCACATTCCTTCATAATCATCCTGCATATAAGTAAAAAAAAAAATCAAACAGTTATTTCAGATTACAGCTTATTCTCACAAGAGACACATTTTCACAGTTTCCTGCAGACCTCATCATTATGAAACCTCTGCTTTCACAGCAAAATGCTAATGCGCGGCAGCCGGTCCAGCCAGCTTAACATATCTATAATTAATGTTAGCTTATACATACTATTCCTGAATAAAATCCCCAAACTGCACATAACAAATGGCTTTAGTATGCATGTTGAGAAGGCCATGTTTGTTCTTAAACAATATTTTTATTGAATATGCTGGACGCTGGAAAAGTCTGTGATGGAAAATTTGGCGCATACCTGGAATGTGTACTCTATGAGGTGAACGCCACGGATTATGTTCAGAGATGCACACATGATATTTAGGACCAGAGAGAGGATGCCTGGTGCCGTAACCGGTTCCAGTCTTACATTCTGACCTGTTAAACAAAAGAAAGAAAAAGTAAAACTTTGAGAATGACATTCAGCTGGCACAGCTATACTTATAATACATACCATACTGTATCTACTTAATTCAGCGCTGCACAGAGAATGTCACCAAGAGTAAGGAACTCCTCACTGAAACCTGCAAGAAACCCAGTACCCCTCACCGCCGCATCTGCATCAACAGTGAGCCAGCTGAGATGGTGGAGTACCTTGGAATCACCCTGTGCAATAGCTTTGATTAACACACTACCTATATCCACAAACACCGCCAAAGGACGCTCTCTGCCATCCCGAAATTTAAGTCAGTCTCTACATGAGCATCATAGAACCTTTTTTTACTGTTCCACATGCTACTTCACCATACTCAGTGTCACCAAAAGGAACAAACTCCTCGAAATGACACACAAAGTCTGTGAAATCACTCGTCTCCTCACTCCCAACCTCCCAAACCTCACTGACATTGCCCTCATATGAAAAGCACTCGACCCCAGCCACCCCCCCTGTACTTATGTTTTACTCTACTCACATCCGGCTGCAGATACAGACCTCTGATGTGTATAATTGCATGTTACCGTAAGAGCTTTGTGCCCTCTGCCATTACTGCTCAACAAATAGTTATTACACTCTAATGGACTCACAGTGTTGTGACTGTATTGTTTTTCCTCTAATGGATGTCAATAACTGATCCATCGATCTTACCAGATCCAGGACCTTGCTCCATATGCCCATTTGCGACGCCATTGGTGAGCTCCACTTCATCCAAGTCAATTACTTGTGGTGGATGAATCCTCAGGTCCTCCTGGACCTCTGCCAATGTGACCTCCAGGGCCGGACCACCGCTCTGGTTGTACTGTTGCTTCAGCTTCTGAATGGTACTGTCTGTCAGTTGGCAACAGTAGGATAAATCAGTGTATTTATATTTAGTTTAAAGCGTCAAAGACAGAAGCTTTATTTGTCATTCGACAAATTGTATAAACAACAGCAAATCTAGACGACAAGATTTCTCTTCCTACTCACCAAATTCCAAAAATGGATATGGCCTGTTTGCCAAGGCGACAACAGTGCTATTGAAGCATGCTGTGAACTCCCATCGCAAATCTTCCAGGAAGCAGAAGGCCTTAGCAACAGGGAGGCTGCAGTGGCACACGGTCATGTAGGATACACCCTCTGCCGAGACGAAGCTGAACAGGTGAGAGGAGAAAAGGTGTTTAGTAAACAAACAGCCTGACGCAGTGTGACATGGATGCCCCTCTGTTTAGATGGGCAACAATCTTTTTTTTTTGCAGTTACAGAGAGCACAACCGAGCGAGTCTGCTTTGGTCCTTACTATATGTTGAGCTCCTGGCCCTTGACGGTCCCTCTGACAGGGTAACGGGCCAGTGCTTTACTGACGGTCCTGAGCTGCTGCTTCCTCTCCTGAAGCTCTTGGTTGTGTTCAAAGTCTGTGGAGGCTGACAGGGGGAGTCCATCCCTGACCCGAACCACAAAGGCGAACAGGATCAGAGACATGATGCACTGGGCCCATGAAGAACACACAGCCTACAGGAGGTCAAGAGAAAGATCGATCATCAATATTACAATGTTGGGACTGCAGCTACATTATTTTCATAACGTGACATAACATTTTCTCAAATAATCGATCAAATATTGGTACATAAAATGTCTCTAAAGCCTAGAATAGAATAGAATAGAATAGAATAGAATAGAATAGAATAGAATGCCTTTATTGTCATTATACAAGTATAATGAGAAAAAATGACACTTTTAAATGTGTGAATCTGTTTGCTAACACAAATAACAAGTAACGTGATGTTTACTCAACCTTTAGTTTAGTAATAAACAGCAGACATTTTGACATGAGATAGTCGGGTCAACACAGGTGTTTTTAATGACACTAATTAAGGTTCTGTTCCATTTAGTGCAGCAGACTTTGACTTTGCAGTGAGCCAATGTGCAGTGCAGCAGCACCCTGACTCTGTTTCACCTGAATGGAACACAGCCTTAATTAGTATCATTGGTAACACCTGTCTTCATTTACAATTATGGCTGCTGTAAAAAAAAAAAAAGGGTCAATTATAATAAGCTAAAGATTTTTGATACAGTAAGTCTAATGACTTTTTTCAGCTCAATACAATGCATTTGTCACATATACAGCTAGTAGTAATAATAATAATAATAATAATAATAATAATAAGAATAAGAAGAAGAAGAAGAAGAAGAAGAAGAAGAAGAAGAAGAATTAGCAATTTATTACCATTATATATATATATATATACTATTTTTACAAAGTGTACACCAGGTGAGGTGTTTCTAATATTATGGCCCTCTCATGTCTGTAAATGGGGTGGCCATAGTATCAGAAACACCTCTCAATATAATGCAGTCCAGTTTAACACTACTGCAAACTTACTACAACCTCAATACCTTAATAGTTACATTATCACCTCTCTGACAGTGTCAACAAAAACTAAAACAAAATAAGCTTTTGTGGCATTATAGAGTTATTGTTATTGTATAGTTATTGTATTTGAACACATTGGATGATCACATTACCTAAATATTAGAAACACATAGTGATGTAATACAAACCAGTAGCACGATAAACAGTATCAAATTTATATAAAGTTTCAAATAATAATAATAATAAGTGCGCCTATGTTTTTGCCGATATGATATGAAATCCTTAATTTCACTATTGCTTTATACTACATTATGCATTTGTAGGATAGATTAGAGTGACGTTCTACATTTTATCCATCCTGTCTCGCCAGAAATTGAACTTAAGTCTAGTGTTTTTCTCCTTACATTTCTTCATATTGTAGACTTTAAAAAAGGGAAGTAATCTTATGCTTCTGTTTTTTGAGATATGGCAATAGTCACAGATAGCTGCTATCATTGTACAAACTTTATGATGTCAAATTTAATGCAGTGACAATTGTTAGAATATATTTTAATTTTAAAAACACTGAACACGAGGGTAGACTTTATTGTTGCCAATTTATTAGGTTTACTTAGACATAACTACCTGTATGAGTTTAAAGTCAGTTTCACACAGTGTCCAGATAAAAGACAAGACGAAGATAACATGAGGGAAACTTAATGTGTTTTTAAAAAGCTGTTTATGGTCCCTGTAAAAGATTATGGGTTATGTTTTGCATTGAGTTACTGTGGTTTGTTAGATTTTATGTATAACCCATTTGTATGCATATGGGTTACCTAAATATAAGAAACACCTAGTGATGTAATGCAAACCAGTAGCACCATAAACAGCATCAAATATATTATAATATATTATAAAAACACTGAACATGAGGGCAGGCTTGGTTGCAGGGCTGTTGTCGCATTAGTTTAGCAGGTGCACAGGCTGCCTGTGTGTAACTACGTATTTAAAATGTAAACGCCACTTAAAATCAGCGTTATTATAGTCTCCCGTATATGTTTACATGGTGTAATAATAATTGGCTCCTTACCTCATGATCATGGGTTTCATGCTGCACCTTGTCACTTTAGCTGCTGCAGGTTAGCTCACTTACAGCATCATATCAGACAAACACCAGCAGCCACAGGACGATGTTTACAAAGTGCAAATCGTCTAGTTTCTACAACCAGAGACTTAAAACAGAAAGCCTGAATCACCTGTTTACAACGTGAGTAAGTTACATTGGGAATTAGCCGACGAGCTAACTTGAAATCTCCTTCCTGATACAATAAAACCACAACAAATCTGCTACGGCGGCTCGGGAGGGACAAAACTAATAAATCCAGCTCGGGGGTTATTTCAGCCGCACCGTCAGTGACTAGCTAATGCTAACTGCCCGGCTAGCTACTGCACACAGGTGAGTACACATGATGACACGAGCGTCTTTGGATACACTGTAATCTGATTACTTTGTTTTATAGTTACTTTTAAATGTGATATGTTGATAACGGTCACCTGAGAGAGCTAACGGACGTTAGCAGCTCAACCGTTCACCGAGCGTAGCTGTTGTTAGCATCGGCGGCTAAAAGCCTCATCTGATGATCTGCTGCTCTGAACTTTGTTGTTGTTTTTGAGTCTGACTTCAACTTCAAGACAAGAAGACAAGACCGCCACTTTACTTTTTACACAAATAATCAATGTGGACATCAGCTGTTGTTTGTTTTGGTCCATTTACATCTCTGTGGTTTGCAGGACATGTAGCTCACATTACTCTAATTTATCCAACAGCTGACACTTACTGCTGTTTATGTATATATTTATATAAGTTTTACAGTGTGTCAAAGCCATTCCTGCTATATATAAAGCACAGGCATTGTTTGTAAAGTGGCTGTGAATACATACATCTGTATTTGAGTTGTAGGTGAAATCACAGCTGTAGTTTGGGGGTATAGTAGTATAGATTAATACAAAGTTGCAGTGGTTATCAGCAGCAGGGAAATAATATACATACATGCATTACCTGAAATTGTTGCGTCTACTTCAGTCTCTTTAATGTTGCATGCTATTGCTTCACTCGACAGCTATCAGAGTAATACTAGTCCACACACTTCAGATTATTAGATAGATTACTTTATTTATTTTAATTAGTCATGCTTTTTATTGTGGTTTCACACTTATAATGTCCATCAAGGCCGATGTGTTAATCTAATATGTGTCTTGTGCACACAAGCTGCTTTAATTTTATAATTAAGGCAAGTTTATTGTCTTTTTTTGTGCAACACTAGATGTGTGTTGGATCATTTGCATCAAAGGTAAACGTAGTGCTATCTCTTGCATTGTCGTGGCTTCCTGCTCACATAATCGGTATCAAACATGTTTAAGCCAATAGGCCAGCGGTGACACACCTTGGTAAATATTTGTGTGGTCGATCGGCTCTGACATTTTCCGTGTGATACAAGTGGACAGTGGAGTTGGGATTGTACAGTCAGGAAGCTCTGCTTGGATTTGCATAGCCAGTTCATTTCCCCGTAGACTTCTGGCTGGCTCCCCTCCCATCGTCCTCTCTCCTCCCCTTTCTGTTTCTATCCTCCCTCGCTGCCTTTTAGCTTCTCTACATTGTTTTCCAACAGGCTCTTCTTAATATGCCGTACTGACCGATACTAAGAGATCCTTGAATGAGCTGTTTACTGATTTATTTTTAAAGAGAAGAGAGCCTTATTATTTTTTTTCCTGCTTAGCTTTTTAATACTCTCTCTACATTTTAGGTCACCTGGACTTTGATCACAATGGGGGTGAAAGACCGCCCTCAGTGTTACTTTGATGTGGAGCTCAACAGGGAGCCAGGTAAGAGAATTTAAAATCAGTTTATAGGTTTGAGAATTAGTCAGACGTGTAAAACAGTCTGGCTCACTCTCATAGCTCATTATTTTTGAACCAACATAATCAACAAAGATGTTTTAAATTCAATGTAGTTTTTGTGGCCTTGGAGTTTTTTGATCAATTGTTTGGTTGCAGAAAATGAAAGTGGAACACGCGGTGTTATGTTTGCTTGGTAGACTGGTTTTGTAACCATGTCAGTACTGAATGGTTGGTTTTAAATCAGCCATGAGAATCTATTATTCAACCAGGAACATGCAGTTGTTTTAAAAACGGCACAGACCAGTTCAGTTCCCTCATGTTAAATAAATGTAACTTACTTATATTTGGACAGGGTAGGGAGGAAACTATTCATACGCTTGTAAGAATAGTTTCAGGTTTGCTCCTAGCTATGGAAAAGTTTCTACAGTGCCTGAGCTTCACCTCAGGGTTCTTCTAATTGTTGGAGACCAATTAAAAATGTGCAGCGTAGTAACATTTGGGCTACTTGTAACTCCTAATTGTATCCTTGTAACACCAACTTCATATTGATGATTCCTTGTATCATTCATAAACTTTCTTTTGTGTGTTTTTTATATAGTTGGGCGCATTGTCTTTCAACTTTTTTCGGATATTTGTCCCAAGACGAGCAAAAACTTTCTCTGTTTGTGCACTGGTGAGTATTTGTACATGTACATGTTTTTGTTTTTTACTGCACTAAACATTTTTAAACTTGTTTGTGAGCATGACCTGAAACTTAACAAGGAAACTAGTCTGTTTCCTCTCTCGGAAGTGCAAGTGACAACTGTAAAACACTGCATTACACTCCTCTTTCTGACTATTTGAAAACAGTTGTGCTGTGTTATGGATTTCTCCAGTAATAGTAGAGACACTGGGGATTTACTAGTGGCTCGAGTAGCCAGCAATCTGCACAGCAATCATTTTCTGGTTTTAAACCTGCTCTCTTCCTTGTTGTCTTCACCCTATATAAATAATCACGATGAGTAGGTAAATAAATACAGATATGAGATATGGATTTGAAAATAAGAGCCACAGTATCATGCTCCACACCACTCTCTGGTCATTGGATATCTTGAGGAAAGGAGCTATAGCTGTAGTGTAAATTGTCTAGTGACAGATGGAGTGGAGGGGTCGTGGTCTGTTCCCCTAGATATTTCATCCCACTGTGTAGAACAGAGTGTACTGTGGTAGTGGTGGTCTGCCTAGAGATAGCCATAAATCTGCGAACAGACTGCAGATCGATCCTCCCTCTCATTTTTCACCCCACCTGGCCGACAGGAATGTGATGCTGGCAAGGGCAGACATGGGAGATGGCTGATTCGTCTGTTCCTCTTCCTGGATGTACAGACACAACATAACACAGTAATATACACCGTCCAGCCGTTCAGTTTGCTGTGGCTTTCTCAAAGTGTCTAATGTGTCCTTTTAGCTGGGGATCAGCTCACACCATTAGAAACCAAACCCTTGGAACAATGCTGAGGCCAGTGAAGCAAAATACTAGAAGATTAGCAACCTAAGCTGCCCATTTGAACAGCCAGCTCTCTGTCCACTGAAAGCAGCCTTAAACACATCAACACATCTAATGAAATCTCTGCCTCCACGTCTCCATTCACCCTCGGGGGAAGAGAAATCCCAGGGGGCAATAGCTTTGGGCCAATATTCTGTCCACTGCCAGTATCACTCCAGTGGAAGATTTCTTAATGAATTCTGCTGTGCTGCACATGCGTATTAACAAAAGGATGCCTGAACCAAGGCATCAGTTTCCAACTGTTCATTCCCTTGTTTATTAAACCTCATGTGGCAGTGTCCAAGACTAACACTGAACACCTCAAAGCATTTCGCACAGCAGCAGCCGTTGAATGTTTTATGTTTTGACGAGAGCTCCGTTAACATCTATCTAATTGCAGGTGAAAAGGGAACTGGCAAAATCACAGGGAAAAAGCTCTGCTACAAAGGCTCCACATTTCACAGAGTTGTAAAGAACTTTATGGTCCAGGGAGGCGACTTCACCGAAGGTAATTGCATCTGAAGTATAGCCCCGAAAAGTGTGTGTTTTAATCAAATTGACTGAATGAAGTTAGTCATAACCCGCGTGCTCGCTATTCCATCTCTCCTGCTTGCTGGCTCCATTTCTTTTCTCTTTAAACATAAAAATCAATGGAAATGTAACAGAGCATAGAACTGCTCTACTCTTTCTCATTTGGTTTGTTTAAGAAAGAATCAAATGCTCCCTTGGGTAGAAAATGTATTTCAGTAACGTCAATGCTTTGCATGGTGTCACAGCTAACAACGTATTATAACAAAAACTCTTAACCTAGTAAAAGTGCCAATATACAGTATATTGGCACTTTTACTAGATTGATAGCATCATTGACTTTATTGTGGGTGTTTCATAATGAACGTGCTGTTTCCTGAATGTGGAAGCCTCTCTAAATTAGTTCTTTTTCTGTAATGTCTACACATGTATAATGCACTTCTTTTAATGGAAAGATGATTAATGATTTAATGTTATCCTCTGCAGGAAATGGAAGAGGAGGAGAGTCCATATATGGTGGCTACTTTGAAGGTAATGGGAAAATCAAATTATCTCAAAAGCAGTCAATAAATATTTATTTAAATACTCTGACCTAGCTGCTTTTGCATGAACATAATGTTGCATGTGCCTCCTGTGTTAATAACGGGTTTTCCTATGTATGACTGTGTTGACCTTCATTTTTCCATTGTATAGTGCTGTCTTCTATTTTGTAACAGTAGTGGGCTTTATCAAATCAGCATGGAGAGTAGGCATTCTCTTTATTGAAAGCTACAATCTTCCTGCCTAAAATTTTCAACATATTCTTTTATTTATAGAGTGGTCTTTTGCAAAATGAGAAGGTAAGAGATGTACACAGCTCAGTAACACCATGTCAACATTGTCCCCACCACCTTCCTCTCTCTCAGTTAAACCAGTGCGAATGTTTGCAACGGTGCAGGTGCAAGTTTGTACTGAAGGATTTTCTATGCACCCTCCAAAGCCTCCGCGGCTCAAATTACATTTTATGTTACATATGGGGTATTTATAGCCACACGTCTGCCATGAGATATAGTCAGGCTGCAGGTTTCTCTGCGTAATAGGAAGACTGGTATTACAAATCAGATATGTAGTCTTGCAACTTGAATATAGCATATTTAGATCAAATAGATTGGGAAGCATTTTCCAAATTGGAAACTTTCATATGCAAATAGCTTAATGATATTCATGGATTCAGTGCTTAAATGAAATCACTTGAGCATGGCTTTATTTTATATGTAGTTAATGAACTAGTCAGATGTACTCTAATCTGTTTTTCTGTTTTTATATTTGTAGAAAAATTAGAGTAGAAATGTATTACTTTATCTTATACTCTATATCACTGTGGGACATTTTTCCAAAGGATTTCATATTTTGTTTGCGTTCGGAGGCTTGTAACTTGCTTTAGATAAATGATTCATCATAGTGAGCATCTTATCACCCTTTCTTTGTGCTTTGTCTTTTGTTTTGACAACCGTTACGTTATCTTCTTCCGTGTCTTTTTCTGGCTATCTCTAAAATCTATTCGATTCAACATCATGGGGCATTTTCTAAATGATTCCCAGCTCAGAAATGTTAATATGTTAATGATAATGTGACCCTGAAGAAAGATGAGGCAATGCATGGATCATCTATCTGGAGCAAGTGAAACCGAATGGAAATCAATATGTTATTCTTTGGAACATTATCAGACTAATGTAAAATATATTTTTTTAAAGATTTTTAGTTATATCAAATCATAGACAAACAAAATAGTGCTTTTACAGAAGGACTGGTTGGTGAGGCAATGATTAGGCTTCATGGATTAAAACAGTTCTCTCTTTTTGTCCTGTTCTTCCCTAAATTTTTCCGTTATCGCGTATCAGAGGACGCACGCTGACACTTCGCTCGTTCTTTCTCTGCCCCCAACAGACGAGAACTTCACTCTCAAACACGACAGAGCCTTCCTGTTGTCTATGGCCAACCGTGGGAAGGACACAAACGGCTCACAGTTCTTCATGTGAGTAACAATAAGTAAATCAAATCAGTCTGCACCGTTTTTAATAACTATACCATTTAACTGGCAGGTCACTTGTATTATTTATTTGCTTTTTTTTTTCTCTGAGTGTTTTATGCTTTCTGTCCCTTTCTTTGTTGAGTAGAATTTGTCATTGTGAACGTCAACAGTCCCCTCTCTGTGTTGCAGTTAGATTTCAAAGTGCAGAGAAACATGGATTCGTTCTTTTTCACCTACAAATGTGTTACATTTTTTCTCTTGCCGTTTTTTGTGTAAAATTTACAGAAACTCTAGCATCCTGCTCTTCCAAGGTAATGTGTCTCCAAGGCTGTGTTTCTCTCTCTCTTTCTCTCTCTCTTCTCCTGACTCTATTTATTTTCAGTAGTTTGTATTTGCAAGTATTTTGCAGAGCTTATTTTGGATATGTCTGATCAATATTTACTTATTTAAACATTTACTTCAGGTTATTTGGCTCTGTGCACTTCTTTATCTCTAAAACAGGTTGCCACCTTAAGCTAGCAACGGCCTACATGGATAAAAACTTTTGAAACATAAAGGAGGAAATGTATACAGACTGTGTTTCTTAGTATGATCCAAATTGATCACCAACACTGTTGACTCTTGAGTGTCTGTGGCTGGTTTTAATGCAACAGCCAAAAGTCTATCTAAATTTATTTGCAATCAGTAAAAACAAATGATGGTCTGTCAAATTATGCACTTTTTTTTTTTTTTTTAGTCCCCCTCCCCCCTCCATGGTACAGTAGCACACACACTTTGTCGAAGTTACTTGTTCGCTCTCATTCTTCTCCTCCTTTTTCTCCTTTTCTCATGACCCCTCCACTGCCATCGGTCGACCCTCCGTGGGCTTTCTTTGCTGGATTTTCCACAAACAGCACAACCAAGATGGCCCCTCATCTCGACGGGTAAAATCTCATTTCAGAAAGCATTACAACGCTCTTTACAGTTACAGATCATTCATTTCAGACTTCAGTCAGAGCTCTTAACACACCCGAAATCAGCAAACATATTTAGGTGGAGTGTCACAGCTAGTCTGCTTCGTTATGACTGTATGGGTGCGGTGTGGTTTCATCAGGTTTCACTGAGTGTGAGCAAACGACCGACCAGCAGTTATCAGATTTGTATTGAAATATTGATGACTGGTGCGCAGGAGTACGTGGCATCACCTTTTTTTTCCCCCAACTGAGCCCGGCCCACCTCAAACGAGTGAAACGACTACAGAAGGGGAAAAAGCTAATATAGAAATCTCTCATATGAGTTTAACCCATACTGTTGTAACTTTGGCAGAAAGCTAGAGAGTAAGAAGCGGACTGAGTAAAATATGTTGTCAGGCCCTTTGAAGATTCTTTGAAGAAATCCGATAAAAATCAAGTTGCTCTTGTAACAGACATGAATCATTTCTGTGCCCGCGCAGTGTCCATGTCGTCTTTGGTGTCGTCATCTCCGGCTTTGAAGTGATAAAGAAGATCGAGGGTCTGAAGACTGATTCAGCCAGCAGGCCCTACGCTGATGTGAGAGTGATGGACTGCGGGCAACTCATCACCAAGTCTGCAAACGATGGTAGGTTCAGTGATGGATCTACTTTTCCTTGAATGTTGCAGATATATACGTCAACAAATCTCATGAAAAGGCCAGAAGCAGAGCTCTCTGCCCCGCCTGTGGCACTTCATCATCTGTCCCTACCGAAGACTTAACATGTTTTATTTTTACGAAGGGCTTTATAACTTCTGTTTAATTCTTAAAAACAGCTGGGCACTGCGGTATTTAACAAACGCTACTTCAACAAGAGTACACAGTGCATCTGTTGGAGACTATTTTCAGCTGCTGATGTAAACAGAGTTTGTCTTTTATGTGTTTTTAATACTTTTGGACAACAATTTATACCGCAGAGGGATGAGCTACACAAAGCTTTTAGATGCACAAGCTGTTGGAAACGTTGTTAGTTTTGGCCTTTTTCAAAGGAATTTGTTCACATTAAGAAAAATATAGAATCACCAGACTTACTGCTGTATGAAAACCTAATGCCACATGGCCAGTGTAGTGAGAGTTTAATATCTGGTGTGTATGACAGCTGTTTTTAAGTAATCCTATACCATTTGTATTCTCTTTGTTTTTGCCTTCATGTGGGGAATAACGTGTGCTGCCTGCCTGCGACTGTAACTGGGTCATATTTTGTTCTCATTCTGTAAGAGGTTGGCATTTCGATGCCAGAGTTGCCCCCCACTGGCATTCGTACAGGGCGTGTAACCTGATCTTGTGTTTAATGAGGATCAGCGAGGTGATCTCTGTGGACTTCAGTTGGTATCTGCCCACCTGACTCTGCCAGGCTCGCCTCCAACATACTGAGAAGAATCAAACAAAGCTTTTGTTGTTGCAGTGTTACACCACCCTGAGAATGACTTATGGCATTTGAACTTTCCTTCTTTCTGAACATATCGGTGTCGTATTCTTAAAAGCAAGCGTCATTTTTAATGAAATGACACCCGCTGTTATATTTCTTGTTTCAGTACTTGAAGGCAAGAGGAAGCGAACCTCGCATTCAGCTGGCTCGTCCCTCAATTCCCATGAGTCGTCCTCCCAGCTCTCGTCTTCAGTGGGATCTGAGAGTGAATCGGATGAAAAGCACAAACATCACAAGCACAAGAGACATGTGAAGAGTAAACGGTCAAAAAGAAAAAGGAGGGAATCAAAAAAGGAGAGGAACAGCACACCCACCAAGCAGAGGTCATTTTTTAAATCTTCTATCTGTTCATGATCATAACTTTACAAATGTGCATGACCACAGTCCGATCAGTATGTCCGGATATAAAAAGTACTGACATCATTCACAGTCAGCTTTAAGAGCCAAGAGACAGGGTTGGTTATTTGCATAACAAAATATTGTTTTGCATTTTGTCACTGAAGCTCTCGCAGTCCTGTAGAAAAAGAGATGCTGGAGGGGGAGAATGAAGCGGAGGGAGAGAAGGAGCAGAGTGGGAAGAGAGAAAAACCTGTCGTCCGCCCAGAGGAAATCCCTCCGGTGCCAGAGAACCGTTTCCTGCTGCGACGGGACATGCCATCTCAGGAAGATAAAACAGAGATGTTAGTTCTAATTTCTTTTTTTTTTTAATATATATTCTAGTTCACACATTAAACAGTAAACTTGAGTTATGAGTGTTTACTTTGATCTTTTCAGAATTGAGAAAGAAGAAACGTCTCTTTCAACTGGCCACAAACCAGCAGTGTCCAAGTCTGGACGGAAGATTAAAGGCAGAGGAACTATGGTATGTTCACCTCAGCTGAGCAGAGATTTCTCAGATTTGGTATTTAAGTATTTATTGTTGTTTGCTTGTAATTGATCAACCAAGATTTGCAAGTGGACAGTGTTATTTCTATTCTATTAACTAGAACTCTACTTGGTTTTTACATGATGTGTGAATACTGCAAGGCAGTGGTTCCCAATTCAAGGGTCAGGATCCCAACAAGGGGTCACAAGATAACTCTGAGGAACCACAAGAAGATTCACAACAGAGGACAAAAGAAAAAAACATAACATATCAACATAATTGATCATTTTACTTAAGGTCTCTCATAATTGTTCAAACATTGGCTGAACTGGTCGCACAGTAGACGTAACAAGTCTAGGGACACAAGTAGGCAAAGCCTGTTTTAAGGGGTTGTAAGCATCAATTGTAGACACCACTGCTGTACAGAATTGACTGACATCTATTTTTTAACTTATTAGTTGTTTTTCTCCATGCTCATCTCTGCCTCCATAATGTTTTGAAAATCTCATAAGTTACTTAAGGCAGAGAATCTTTAAACCTCAGCAAACTCTCTGAGGAGTTTTGAGTCATGGATGTACTTTTCCGCAGAGATATCACACCCCCACAAGGTCTAAATCACGCTCTGCATCTCTGGAAGAGCGTGGCAGCAGCGAAACTCCGCCACACTGGAAGGAAGAGATGAAAAGAACCAAAGTTTATCATCCGCCGAGCATCGAGAGATGGAGCAAAGGAGACAAGTTTGTCTTTATATTTTACTTTGTGACTTAGAATATCAGATTAGCTCTCAGTTTTTTCTTGCTTCATGCATCTTTTGACTTAACAGATTGAATGACCATTCCTCAAGCAGATGGGATGACAGAAGCGACTCCGCATGGTCCCGGTCTGCAGAACACTCTTCAGACCGCAGCTCAGAGAGGTCCAGCCAGCGCTGCCAACAGAAGAAAGAGAAGAAGAAAGCCAAACGCAAGAAGAAGGCCAAAAAACGCAAACACAGCAAGAAGAAGAGCTCCAAGAGCAAACCTCAAGAGGCTTACCTGTCAGAGGGAGAAAGGTCGGTGTCCTCAGGAAGAAAGTCCAGAAGATCCCGTTCTCCATCCCGCTGCTCTTCAAATCGCCATCATTCGTCAACTCGAAAGAGGCGGCGGTCCTCGCTGTCTTTCAGAGACTCGCGGTCCTACTCCAGATCCTACACATCCAGCCAAACAAGATCAAGAGAGAGGTCCAGGTCTTATTCAAGATCTAGAAGCCTTTCTCGGTCTAGAAGTCGGTCTTTGTCTAGATCCAGATCTCAGTCCTATTCTCGATCCCGGTCTAGATCCCGGGCAAGATCAAGATCCAGGTATAGATCTAGGTCTTCGTCCAGAAAGAGGAGTTTATCCAGATCCCCCAGAAAGAGAAAAGCAAGCAAGCCCAAAGCTGACGCCATGATCCATGTGCCCGAGAAGCTTCCAGACAACAAAGTCACACCTGTCCCCAGACTCCCCGCTGTCCCGGCTCCTGAAAGTGTCCCTGTGATCCCGCTGAGCGACAGTCCCCCACCTTCACGCTGGAAACCTGGTCAAAAGCCCTGGAAGCCCTCCTACATCCATATTCAGGAGATTAAAGCTAAAGTAGCTCCCAGTAACATTTCCAGTGGACAAGCAGCTGATGGCGTTACAGAAAAAGCTCCGACCTCAGTTACACCCAAAGGTCTGCCAGGTGACTCTCAAAGCGACAAAGCACGCAAACATGCAGAACGTTCACGCAGCAGGTCCTCCAGAAGCAAGTCCTACAGCCGGTCAAGGAGCCGAAGTTACAGCAGGTCTAGGTCCAGATCCCCTCATCAGTATAACAGCAGATCATCCTCACACAGCAGATCAGACTCTGAAAGCTCCCAGAAGACGGGCAGCAATAAAAAGAACTCACTAGACAAGGAATGGAAAGAGTATTATAGCTCTTTGCAAAGGATCAAAAATTTAGATACGTACATTTCACTCACTAGTAGTCAGGATGCTCAGTCCGGCTCGGAGAACAGAGCAGGCTGCGAGCAAAGTCCCGATATCAGTGTTTCGGCAAGAAGTGGCTCTTTGGAGAAAATAAAAGAGAGAGGCAGCTTACAGGATCAAGACACGAAGCATCACAGCTCAACGCTGGCAGAGAGCTTTAATAACCGGTCTGAATGGGACAGCGACAGCGACAAAGTGAGCCAAAGCAACAGTGCGACCCTGTCGAAAAGGCTAAAACGAGCAGTTCAGTCCAGCGAGGTTCCCGACAAGAAACCGTCTGCTGGGTGGAATTCAGAAAGCGATTCTGAAAACATAACAGCCAGGACTTTGACCATATCTGAAAAAGAAGAAGGGGAGGCAAGTTCAGAATCAGAATATGAGACCTCGAGAAAGACGTCGGAGGCGGCGGTTTCTCTGGCACACGAGAGTGCCGCTGCTGCTCCTCCTTCGGGTCCGTTAGAGGAAAGTCCTGAGAAGTCAGCCGAGCCCGAGAAGCACAAGAGCAAGAAGAAGTCCAAACGTAAGCACAAACACAAGAGAAGAAGTGAGAACAAAAGCAGCTCCCATCACGGTAAGGACAAAGGAAAGAGATCTAAGAGGAAACATCAGAAGCTCAAAGAGACCTTTCACTGGCAGCCACCTTTAGAGTTCGAGGAGGAGGAGGAAGAAGATGAATCAAAACGGGAGAAACGCAGTCCTGGTAGAGCTGTCAAAGAACGGCCTGGTGTGAACAGTATGAATGACAAAGACCAACATGTGACCTCTTTGAATAAGAATCCTAACAGAGAAGAAGACAGAGGGCAACAGAGAGTAAAGCACAGTGAACCTCCTCTTCAGTCATCCAGCAGGAACGGTGCTAATTTACTCGGTGTCAAAGAGCAGGAGTCAGTAGATGATATGGACATTTGTACTCCAGAGCATGAAGCTGAAATTGCAGAACCTCCAGTTGCACAGGATTCTTGTGATAACGCCCGAGAATTAACCCTAAAATCTACCTCAAGGTCTTCAAATATGGCAAGTAAAGACAGAGTGTTACCTCACAGCAAAGAACAGCCCTCTGCTACCTCCACGACAGCCACTGGTGGACTGCAAGACGAAGCAACCAGCCTCAAACCTACCGGCATTAATTTCAAGTGGAGGCCTCTGAAAGGAATGTCAGCCGCGCAGAACCTAAACGCACCAACTGTCACCACAAAAAACATCCAACTTCAAGAGAACCTGACCTCCAACGCACAGGGAGTGAGGATGGAGATAAAAAGCAAAAGCAGAGTCCGACCGGGATCTCTGTTTGACGAGGTCCGTAAGACCGCACGGCTCAACCAGAGGCCGAGGAACCAGGAGAGCTCCAGCGAGGAGAGATCACCCTCGGTGGGAAAGACGAGGGGAACATCCCGCACGCGGTCCCCGAAGAAGTCCAGGTCCACATCCAGGAAGTCTCGCTCCGCTTCCAGTCGCTGGTCCCACTCCTACAGCAGGTCGAGGAGCAGATCCCGCAGCTCCAGCTACTCCTCCAGGTAACACAAAAAAGCACATTGATTAAATGAAAGAGCATTGGAGGGCACCGCCGGTAAATCTTTCTAAATGCTTGGAGGGGCTTCTTTTGACGTAGTTCAAGATTGTTGTGAAGTGCTAAACTTGATGAATGTGGAGCATTTGTTCCAGCTCGGGGAAAATGTGATTTATAACGTGATGTAATTCTTTTAGGAGCCGCAGCAGAAGTCGGAGGAGACGTGGAAGAGGGCGGTCTCGCTCTCGTAGCAGCACATATCGAAGTTACAGGTACATTCTGAAACACAGATTTAATACTCTGCTGTAGCGCCTGGTGTTTGCAGCTAAATGCAGTGGAAACTTATGAGATAACTGTATACAAAAACTTCCCATTGTGTATTTTATCATCACTAATGTTTCAAACCTGTCTTCTTTGTTGTTGTTTTTCTTCCCTCCTTTCAGCCGGACGTACAGTAGAAGCCATTCCAGAAGTCGCTCATATAACCGCCACCGGAGATCCAGGTCCGTTAAAGAGAGACGCAGAAATAGAAATGTTTAATTGTTCATGCGAGGGGTCACTGAGTACTCTTTAAGATCAGAGACAAACACAATTATGCGAACGCTATGTTCAGATCAAAACACCACGATCTAATTTGATCTCAATTACAATTCAATTAGGAATCAGGTGTGGACTGCCGCAGTATTAATTGAGAGTTTGAAAGGATATTTATACACCTGTCAGTTTTCATAAATTGTAAGTCGAGAGTGATTCAGGTTATGAGAGCAGGAGAGAGTTGATTCAGAGCAGAGAAGTTCATAGGTATCAGAGCGAAAACACAGGATATTATTTTGATTAAATACTTTTTCAAACAAAATGAAGATTTACTTCTTTTCTCCGTCTAAGGTGACAGAATAATTCATTCATATTTGTCAGAGAAAATAAGGCATTTAAAGTCGTCACCTTGAGTTTCAGAAAATGTTTTTTTCTGACATTTTATAGACCAAAAGATGAATGTATTTCTCCAGAAAATAATCAGCAGATTAATCAATATTTATAATAATCGTCTGTTGCAGCCCTGGAAGAGATCAGTCCTATCTTTAGCCGTTAATTAGAGTGACGCAGGAATCTTTTTCACTCTCCATGCAGACAGATTATTCTGCTAAAATATTTAAATAAGTCTTTATCAGCATACCATGACTGCTCGTACGCCTTTACTAAGCATATGTGCCAATCACTATCCTAAAATAATATCTTCTACGCGGCTGGATGTTAATGCAGGTCAGACTCCTACGACAGCTATTCCAGTCGGAGCCGGAGCGTGAGCAGGAGACGAGGCCGCAGACGAAGTGACAGCTACAGGAGCTCAGACCGCCGATCCCGGTAAGCCACTCTGCTCCCCTGACGGACATCAACATGGTGGCAGGTCTCACTTTAACCTCTTAACCTTTTTTTCCTCTTTTCATTCCCGCGGCTGAATGTTAGATTGTGGTTTAACACCGAGACATACTATAACCGTCCATGACTGGAAAAAGTCTCCAGTATTTCATCGCGATCTCTGTCTCCCACAGGTCGTACCACTCCTCCAGTCGCAGCTCGTCCAGGCGCAGGAGTCACAGTCGCAGCAGTCGCTACAGCTGAAACGGGGGGAAAGAAAACAAAGTCTGGACACTGTGCAACTCAACAATAGCAACCATCTCAGATCAGAAAGTAAAGCTCAAAGAGGGAAATTTTAACCTTGTTACTAATTCAATAATGTGCCGTATGTCCCTTCTACTTTAATTAACATGACAGTCTTTTGAAAAATGAATGTTATCGAATGTAAATAAATAAACCACCTTACAAGCTCTCACATAGGCAGATCCTTTTCAGCCTCCTTTTTAGAGGCGGTCACAGCTCAAAACGACCGAGCTGAAACTTGTGACAACTCCAGCAGCCTATAAAGGAAAATGTCTGTGTGATAAATGAGAAATAAGCTGTATATGTTTTATATTATTGTATATTTGTGTAATCCTTTTCTACATCTGTTTTTTTTTTATACACTGAAATGTACAGTTAGACATGCTGTACGTGTCTAATCCTCTTAGTTCTGATGCGCGTGACGAGTCGATGGATTTGTGGGTATGTTTTGTTAAGCGAGACGAGATTCTTCAATGGAAAACTTCGCCTTGTTATTTGTCTTTGTTCCCATTTGTTTTATTACTGTATCGTGAATGTTTAAAACTGTACTCAGAGTATAGTGTTTCTGATTTAATTCAAACCGTTATGAATGTTTACACGTAATAAATACCACCGCATCTTATCGTGTCTTGTTTCCTCACTGTTCAGCAGATAATCCTGCTGTGTTGACCGTACCTCTACAATGGCGCCACCTGGCTTTCAATTCAAAAGTGCAACGTGCATGTGTGTACCTGTGCGCTTCTTAAATGTCTTTATCCCAGCAAGGTTAAACGTGTGTGTGTATTATATTTATGTCAATCACTGCAGTTTTCTTATAATAGAATCCCTTGTATTAGATGTCATGCAATAAGTAGAATCAGATTAATGCACAACTATTAATTTCACTCCCCGATCACAGCGCTTCATTGGAATGAGAATAAAGGGACAGACGACTCTATTAAATTATTAATCATACTCAGAACTAATTGAAAATTTGGCTCCCTCCTTGCTAATATTTGCGTACACTTTAGAGCTGCGCTGGCGCGTGAGCTCCTGTCATCTCTTGTGGGAGCTTTTGTGAGCTGCATGCTGGGGAAACCAAGAGTCGTCCACGAGATACAGACCCTATTGAATTGCTTCAGGGCCCGTCTACTTTTTATCTGCGAGTGCAGGAGTGCAGGCAATGAATACATCTACTGTTCAGGCCTGTTTTGTATGGACGGCTCTGGGTACAAATCAAATCTGGATGTACAATACTCCCATCATAACCACCATGTAAAGGAGGGTGGAAAAGTATCTACAAGCCTGCACTTTTATAGAAGAATACACCGGGTGCTGCACATGGGGATGAAATGATTTGATGAGGAGAGGTAATTATTAATTATTTAGATTTTTGTATTTTCCAAGAAGCCATAATAATGTTAAAGTGTGTGTTTAACATGTAAAATAACAAATACAGGCTTAATAAAGATAACACATTTGTACAAAATAAGTTAAATACAACTGTGAGTGAACACAAGGTCAGGGACACAAAAAACACTTATACATAAGGAGGTGCAATTTTCCAAAACAATTCCAGTGACAATTTCGGAGCACCCGCATCGACCGGGAGCACTATTTTCTCAATCCTTTAAAATTGACTTAAATTTCCTGATAGCAATCAGCTCAGACTCAGGTCTTCTTTGTGTACATTATTCCAGGAAGATGTGTTTTTAAAAGCATTTTTGCCAGGCTCTGGTCTAACTCTGGGGACCAACATCTATAGAATAATGTGAGAGCGCAGGCCATATTGATTTTGGTTTTTACACATTTATGTACACAGATAAAAAGGAACAAACCCAAGAAAAGATTTCTACATAAAAGCCCGACCGATGTGAAAGTCTATAGGACATACAGAGATGGCCTTCAGAGTACAGGGTGTCCCAATAAAGCAAAGCACGATGGTGTACCAACTTCTAATAAAGAGCATCATATTTTGCATGTGTATGCATATCATCAGAGATGTTGGAACGGCTGATACGCCAACATCAGCGTCCACCACCATCACTGCCACCGTCACTCAGAAAATCCCACACACCGACCCTTTAAAATGATGAAAAAATCTTTGTGTCACAGATAAAAAATGACAACTCACGTCCACAGTGAAGTTTAAAAACCATTGGCCTGAAGTACTTTCTTCTGTTTTAAGTCAACCCCACAGACAAACATTTGAAAACACATGTTTTTCTATTCATTGTATATACTTTTTCTTAAATTTAAATGTGCCTTTACTTTTTATATTTTATGTTCTATATATACATATGTATATATATATTTTATTTTATATTTTTTATATTTTATATTTGGATATTGGGCTACTCCAGGACCAGGGGAAACCAATTTCGTTGCATCCCATGTTTACCTGTGTTGTAATGACAAATAAAACTCCTTGAATCCTTGAATCCTTGAATCACCATGTGAAATCATATTACACACCTCGGGATTGGTTTCCCTCAAAGAATACGTCCTATAGTACCCTCTTTGTTACATTCAGGTGTTTTAGATGGGATTTTTTGTTTATTTTTCTCTGGCTCCTTTCAATATTTGGAGGCTTCACTTGAGTTCAGTGCCCGTGGTTTCATGAGGAAAAATCATTAGCCCGCTGTCACTTTTTGGGGAAATAGATGGTTTACTGTTCGCCGAATTCCTCCTCTTCAATTTCTCCCTGTCTGAAATGTTTTACAGCACAAAGATATGAAATATTGAACACTTTCTTTAGGCTGGTCGTGCAATCCAAACCGCATGATTACTTTGTTTACACTTACCAACGTGCTGTAACTGCAATCAAAAACCACTAAATGCTGAAAACGTTTCAAGATTCGTGTCAGGCTGCGTTTTGACTCGCCTGTATCCACACTGTGGGCTTTGGCTGAGAGTCCTGGACACCGAGTGATGAATGGGACGTGCTCCAGGTTGTGATCAATTTTCTCCCTCACCTTGTTATGAGCGTATTGACTTCTGCTCCATACCAGTCTGCTCAGGAGTGAGCAATGGCAGTGAGGTCCACGGACCCTTCAGGGGCGTCCAAAACCGGGCTAAATTAAACACAACAGGGGCCTGGAACCTCAGGAGGCCTCACATTTTGTGTGGCAATTAGGGTTATAAACAATCATTCGGACATCAGAACATGAATCGGAAACTATTTCATAATTTATTCAGTTTTTTTAAGTCATCCTTCAAGCAAAACATTTTCTGGCTCCAGCTTCTCCTTGCTTTCTATTACATTAAACGGCGTATCTTTGAGTTTTGGACTGTTGGACAGACGGAAAACACGTTTGAAGACTTGACCTTGGACTCTAAGGAGAACACAGTGTGCTATTTCACACTATTTTTTGATGCTTTATCGGCCATGTCTCACCAGATAAATCAATTCATGTGTTTTGTAATACTAAAACACAACATGAGCGTGCGTTATTGCCTAATGTGGAGAGGTCGGAGGTGATATCTACTTTTAACACCTTTGTTAGTGTGAGGGAATTTCTATTTTCGTCTGTCACGTACTGTATGGGGGTTACACAGGGTCAAGCATATGTCTTGAGGTCACTGTTAAATCTTAGATTGGTGTGGGGAGCAGTTTTATGCTTATGATTAGGAGGTCAGAGGATATGGCTGTCTTACTGCCTCGACACAACAGATAGGTACATAATGTAGAAGCATCTATAGAGAGTCAGATCACAATGTCGGACTACTAAAGGTAAACATATTTCCGAGTTTCTATGCTTATATTGTGCTTATTCCTAAAAAAGGTGATTCTTTACCTTTACCTTTACTGAAAAAAAAACATCTAATACATAAAGAGTAAGAGTAATGGAGGAGCCACGGGTCAATAGGAGCCCACATCTTATTTTAGGGCCTATACCAGGTTATAGTCGCCATGTCTTTGGGGATATTTTGCACTTTTTTAAAGGGTAAATTCAAAGTGCATGCACACACACCCACATTAATTTACCCTTGTGATGAATTGTTCCATAACAAAAGTTATTGAGCGGCTGTCATATCGCTGGTATATTGTGTAAATGGGAGTTGGGAAGACTTTTGCAACATGGGAAACGGATAAACTCTCTGACCTCCGCATCTGTCTGCCCGGGGTGACGTCACGCGGTCGCAGGAGCGCACGGTGAGAGGGAAGCGCACCGGAGTTTGCGCCATATGGCTCGATGTCCTTCCCAGTCCTCCCCCTCCCCTCCTGCCAGAAATAAATAAATAATAATAGAAAAAAACAAAACAAATATGAGCGAGTCCAGTACAAAGAAATGCGCCTGTCTCGCAACTCCCACGTTTAAACAGTACCGTGTCCCTTTAAAAACGTCTGACAAAAAGCCCATATGATCCCCGAGCTCCAATCACCAATTCCTCCTGCAAAAGCAGCCTCTGCATTTTTGTCTGTCTGAATGCTACAGCAGCACGGGGGGAAAAAAGATTGAGGATAAGGCAAAAACTGAAGAAATGTGACAATCGAACGGTCATTTTCATGGCGAAGGGAAAACTGGTGCGAAAGGAGTTATTCTGGGACTCCTTGGAGCCTCGAAACGCTGGATCAAAATGGTAGGCTACAGAGGAGCGATGCATTTTTGTTTATCTTTTTTTTTTTTTTTTTTTGTCCCTGTTTGATCTCTTGCAAATTTGAGCTACTTAGCAGGCCGATCAAACTTAACCACACTTCTGTCTGGTTACGCGTTCGGACCCGCTGGCTGTCATACGCGTATTTTTTTATGCTTTGTGTCCTTTTAGCGGTGAAGTTTGTAACTTGCCGACATTGCACAAGTTGGAAATTGAAGCTGCTGAAAGAATGCAATGGCTACAATAGCTACATTGATGCAGAGAAGGAGTTAAATTCTTTCATATCAGGGGCGCTTTCTGCAAAAAAAAAAAAAAAAGGGCTCAGGTCGCGACTGGTGCAAATGTAAGACCGGATGAGTGAAACTAAACTGGCCCCTCTTTTTCTCCAACAGCCAGTGCAGGACAAGTTTGCAAGGCTTTGACATCACATGACCTCAGTGAGGAGTAGATGTCACTCTTCATGTCTTATTAACTTTGTTGCAGGTGGCACTCAGGTGTCCTAAACGATTACATGCAAATTTAATCCCAGTGTTTGATAGTCAAAGCAGAAGATGTTATTTGTTATTCTGTCTGCTGCACTTTACTCACTAATACCTCTCTGTGACCGTGCCTCGTTTGCTTTTCCAGACAGAATCCATGATGGTATTTATTTTATTTTTTCTGTGCATGATATGAAGATGAGTCTGCGCAGACAGACTAATAGAGTTATGGGGAATAGAGGCAGATAGTGAGGCAGACAGTCCACTCTGTCTCCAGGGTCATTTTGGGATGCCTCATTAGGAAAGCATGTGGAGCTTGATGCAGTGGTGGAGTAATCCCGGCGCGCGTTCACATCTGGAGGCTTGGGTTAATATCTGGGTCAGGTCAGCAGGGTTAGCCCTGGTGCTCGCTTGGTGGCTTCTGGTGAGAGCAAAAGAGGGGAGGGAGATTTTTTTGGTGTTGCTGTTTTTCGTCCTTCCTTTTTTCTATTTGCTTTTCTCTACTTCTTGTGCACGCACGAAAGTGAGCTGCAATAAGTGCAAAGTGTGCTCGGCGGATGCAATGATCAGAATCTGATGTATCTTTTGACTGTGTTGGTAAACATGCCCCAGATCATTCCTGTAATTACTTTGTTGACATCAAAAGTGTGATTAGTTATTAGTCCCTGCTGATTTTGTTTTCATGAATCGCTTCACCCAAACTCCGTTATTCATGGATGGATTTCTGAGCCAGGCACAGGTCGAGTGACCCAAGAGGTCAGGGGGACCTTGGCGTCTGTACGAAGTAACATGTTACACAGTTAACATTTGTTGTCAATAAAAGACCTGCAACAAGATGAGTGATCAACTACAAAGAGATGAAAAACGTCTCATGAGAGATACAAAACTACAAAGAGACTCAAAACAACTACAAAGAGATGCAAAACTGCTAAACAAAAACAAAAACAATTTAAAAAAGACTCAAAACAACTACAAAGAGCTTCAAAATGATCACAAATAAACGCAAAATAACTACAAAGAGATACAAGTACAAAGGAAAGCAAGTCGACCACAAAGCCATGTCGTTTGTAGTCATTTTGTGTCTCTTTAAATCTGTGGCTCTTGCTCATCTGTATGCGGGTTTGAGGGGCTTTAACATCCATTCTCAGACATCCATTGCTCTTATTCGAATAGAAAAACTTCTTGTTTTTCTCCTAATTCAGTTCCATGCACACTTTCCATGTATGCGCTTTGGTCCGCCTGACACCGTTTAATTTCAGTAAGCATTGTCAGGTCCTCAGTAGCTCCTTCTCTATCCTCACAGGGTGCTGTGAGTTTTACGTAACTGCCTATTCAGGGCATTCCTGCCCACCCTTGACTTTGAGGCTTCACTGTCTCTGGGTGCTGAGCGAGGAAACTGTCCTTAGTCCTTGTGACAAGTGCAGCCATTCTCAAGCCCCGGCAACAAACTCCAGCAGACATCTTTGGCCCCTGGTAGGAGGCCGCTCTCCTTGGAAACTCAGACCATACTGTAGGTGCTGCTAATTTATGCCCCTGAGATTAAGAACAGTGGACAAGGCTGCAGAGAGCAAGGTCAGACTCACTGGGCTTATGTAAGGTTTCTTTTGTTCCTGCTGGTTAAAATGGCACAAGTAAGTGAGTTCCATGTAAGTACGGTTGTTTTTACTCTTCGAATAAATCCACGTTTTTATTGTTTCTCAGGAGTGCCAGCATCGGTGTCTTTTCATCCGGTGAGAACAGTGCCTCTAATTCAGGGGTGTCCAAACTTTTTGCAAAGGGGGCCAGATTTGATGTGGTAAAATGTTGGGGGGCCGACCTTGGCTGACGTTCTTTACATAGAACAACAATATATTTAAACAAATTTTAGCAAGCCATTCTGTGTTTCACATTTGCCTTTTTATTTTAATTTCAACAATCTTAAGCATGTGTTTTGGTTCATTTGAAACATGCATATCACATGCAATTGAATATTCACTTAACTTTTTTTCTTAAACAGAAGTAATTGTAGTATTGAATGCAAATTATATTTGTGAAAAATATCACCATGGCTGTTCAATGTTCACAGAACTTTTGAATAAAATAACAGAGAAACGAGCAGCAATAGACATATCCACAAGTGCAGGGCTCATTTGAAATATGACATATCAGTAAATATAAATGTTGATTGAACTTTTAAAAGTTTATTCTGGAGTGAAAACTGACAACTTGTCTGAATTTATGACTGATCTTAACAAAAATTAATTCAGAGACTTATTGTAAATGACTGCACTAATGTGACGGGTGATACTGAGATCTGGACTGCAGCACAAAGGCCAAGTCTGGCTCAAAGGCAGTGGTATTGATGCGCAAGGTGTCTCGCAGGTGAGAGTCCGTTAACCGTGTCCTCACACGGCTCTTATTTAAGTTCATAACCGAGAATGTCTTCTCACACAAATACGTCGACCCAAACAAGCTTAGCATTTTCTTTGCAAACGCTCGAATCTCTCGAAACCTGTCCTTATCCAGCTGTCGGTAAAAGTTGGCGAGAGAAAGTTGCTGGTGCCGACTGCGGCTCTCGGCGTCACACTGCAGCTCAATGAGCTCCAGCTGCAAATGGTCTGGAACGTCATCTGTGTCCACGGAAAAAGGTGAGGAAAAAATAGCGATCTCCTTCTCGATAGCTGCAAAATCCTGAAAGCGTTGTCTGAACTCTTCAGCCAGAGATAAAATATCTGATGCGTACCTCCTCATTTGCGCACTGACATTGCTCTGTGGGAATCTGGTCATGATTTCTTGCAGTGCTGAAAAGTGTGCAGTATTGGGTTGGGACTGCGACAGGTGTCTTTCAAACTGTTTCAGCTTGGTTCCAAATGCTTTGATGTGTGAATATAGTTGGCTTATGACTGCGTCTGGTCCCTGGAGACTGGTGTTGAGGGCATTGAGGTGCTTTGTAATATCAACTAGAAAACCAAAAACGGCCAGCCACACAGGGTCACTTAGTTCTTGCATAGGTTGTCCCTTTTCAGCCAAAAACTCACCGATTTGCTGCCTAAGCGAGTAAAAGCGCGACAGTGCAGAACCTCGACTGAGCCATCGCACGTCAGTGTGATAGACAACATCTCCATATTCCGCATGAATCTCGCTTAGAAACAGTTGAAACTGACGGTGGCATAGCGCTCTGGAGCGGATAAAGTTAATCGTTTTTATCACTGGTTTCATAACATGTTCGTATTGGAGATGTTTGGCACATAAAACTTGCTGATGAATGATGCAATGGAGTTTTACAGCGTTACCCCCTTCTTCACTTACTTTGTTACTTATTAGTGTTGCTAATCCACTTCGTTGGCCAGTCATGGATGGTGCGCCATCCGTGATAATCCCAGAAATTTTATTCCACGGGAGTTCCATGTCATCCACGGCAGCGCAAACAGAAGAGAATAAGTCTGTTCCTCTTGTTTGACTTTTCAGGCTCCTGAGGTCAAGTAGTTCTTCAGTAACGTTCATTTCATTGTCCACTCCCCTCAAAAAAATAGGTAACTGAGCAGTGTCCGAGGCGTCTGTGCTCTCGTCGCAAGCCAGCGAAAAAAAGTCAAACTCCCTTCCTTTGACTCTCAATTGTCTTTTGATGTCTGATGACACTTCTTCAATTCTGCGTGCCACAGTGTTACGTGCCAGGCAGACTTTGGCAAACTCTTGCTGCTTCTCAGGACAGATTTTCTTCACAATAGTCATCACGCAGTCTTTGATAAATTCACCCTCAGTGAAAGGTTTGGAATGCTTTGCGATCAGCGCTGCTACCTCGTAACTAGCCTTTGTGGCGTTCTCATTTGACTCTCGGGCTCTTGCAAAATACTGCTGCTGTGAGATTAAACTAGCTTCAAGCTGCTTCAATTTCTCGCTGCGTTCCTTCCCTGTAATCTTGTCGTACATGGCAGCGTGTAGCTTTTGGTAATGTCGCTTGACATTATACTCTTTAAAAACAGCCACTGTCTCTTTGCAAATGAGGCAGACACAGTTGTTGCGTACTTCAGTGAAGAAATAGTCCAATTTCCATCCATCCTTGAAGCGTCGACCCTCGCAGTCAACTTTCCTTTTTTTGTTGATTGTCGCCATTTTTGAACATTGGCGGCAAAGGGTCACTTTGCTGCCCTACAGTGGGTAAATGAGGAACAGCATTTAGTGTGCAAGCTGCTTCATATGCTGGTAACAGTACTGCTGCCCAAGCTGCGCGCGTGCACAAGTGCGCACATCGTGCGGGCCAGACGTTACTGATTTTATGACAGAGGCCGAGGGCCGGATGAAATTTGACCACGGGCCGCATTTGGCCCCCGGGCCGGACTTTGGACATGTCTGCTCTAATTTAACCCCCTGTGGCACTTTTTCTTTTTTCTTTTTTTAAGCATGACTTTGAACTCCATTATCAAAGAAGCCAAACAGCTTTTTCCTTTAGTACAGCTTGATACGAACATTTCTATTAGCCTTTCATTGTCAGGCATGTGAAGATAGTTGGAGAGTTTTTTATTTTTTAAAAAAAAAGGGGCTCCATCTAAAGTGTTCTTGCTTTTTGCTGAATTCAGGCCAGAGAGACTTAGGAGAAGCTTTAAAGCAGATTGAAATGAGTTTTCAGAGATGGGATACTTGATCTGATCATCACAAATATTAGTTTTATGTTCAGTCATACGCACAATATCAATTGTATTAATGTACAAATAAGGAAATATGCTCAGGTCGTCTTGAAAATATATACTCCATCCATCACAGTTTAAAAAAAGTGATTTTACCTCACGCTGTTCACTATCTATTTTAATCTTAGATAGGGTGCTTGCTGGGTGCTTGAATTCCTTGAAAATGCTTGAATTTCAATTCAGTGTTTTCAAGGTTGTGAAAATGCTTGAATTTTTTTGTGAAGTGCTTGAAAATGCTTGAAATTTCACAATTAGTTAAAAATCAAAACAGTCAATCTACCACCATATGAAATAATGCTAATTAGACCCATATTATTATGCCATACAGTGGCACAGCTGCGCTTCCCATGACCATCATGGCAAACAACTAGTAGGCTACCTTTTTAAAGGTGCTGGAAAAATGGAAAAACTGGTGCTTGAAGGTGCTTGAAAAGTGCTTGAATTTGTTCATGAAAAAGGTGTGGGAACCCTGAATCTTTTACATATGAATTGAATTGTTTTTTAGGGGAACTATGCTTATTTGATTTCTCGCAGCGAGTTACACGAGAAGACACCACTTTTTAAAATGTGTACGCTGGATATGAATCTGCAACAAGCAGCTGTTTATCTTAGCGTAAAGACTGGAAACAAGGAGAAACTGTTAGCCTGGCTCAGTATGAAGGTAACAAGATCTGCCCACCACTAAATCCTCAGCGCACTAGTAAAGCACTTCATATCTGATTAAGTTAATCCGTACAGAAACAACAATTTGTTGTTTTACGAGGTTACATGTCGGACAACTTCTTGGCTCTGTGCACTTGCCAGGCAGCAAGCAGAGACTCCAGGAAATAACTTAACCAAAACAAGAAATACTTTGGCGTGAAAACCCCCATAATAAAACAGCGAATTAGGGGTGCTGTCAAGTTGATTTTGTTACCACTGGACAGAACCAGGCTAGCTTTTTCCCCCCCGCCTCAGTCTCTGTGCTAAGATAAACCAACTAGCTGCTGGCTGTGGCTTCATATTTAATGTACGGTTATGAGTCGTATCAATCTTCATACCTAAACAAACAAACAAACAAACAAAAAAATGTCGCACTATTCCTTTAAGCTCCTATTCACCGTTTCTCTGTCGTCCATTGATTGGTTGTGGCTATAGAAAGCCGACGCTCCTCCTCTACCTCTTTTTTCTCTCCGTCCTCTCTGACCTTCTCATCAAACATATCAACTGCCTCCACACACACACACACACACACACACACACACACACACACACACACACACACACACACACACACGCGCACACACGCACACACACAAAGAGTATTGCCACACCAGAGAGATTCCTCTGATAAGGAGCTCTTTAGAGTCTTGTGTTCGTCTCTTCTCTCTGTGTCATGCTATGAAAGAGATAATGAAGATATCACAGTTTCATCCTGTCTAATAGCCCTCGGGTATGTCTGCACCTGCTCGCCGCTACACATCACAAGGTGCATCTTTCACCCTTTGTGTCATATATATTTGGACAAATCAGATCCATCATTTATTTCATTTCTGTTTGTCCTGACGGTGGCTGTTTGCATACATCTCTGTTTGCACAAGCCTTGTCACTTTATTGTGCCACAGGTATTTGGCGTCACGTCTCTATGTTTACTGATGAATGCATGCACAGCAGGCGGGTGAAGTGCGCACCCGGCGCTGGTGCACATGCGTGTGCAGAGCTGGCCAAGGGAACAGTGTGTTATGACTCCAGCAGAGCGGTGGTGTGTGAAGTGCTGTAACGTGTGTGTGAGGAGGAGATGCCAGCACCACGGGCCTCTCTCTCTCTTGGCCAGGCTTCCTGACTCAGCGCTTCCTCTCTCAGCTCATTGGCCCAGACGCAAACTTCCTGGCAGAGCTTCAGTTGCGGACGCTCTAACCTCATCGTTGCCACCCCCCCCCGCTCCCTTCATGCACCCGCCTCCGGGCAGCTCCTTTTGATTATCCAACCACTCGTCAGAGTCATCTCAACTTTAGCCGACAGCCAGTTGATGTCTTCTTTCAACATCACTTCTGATTGGACAACACACACACTCACACACAGAGAGAGAGACTGTCCCCGTGCTTTTTTTTTACCAGACTGATAAAACACACCGTTGTCCAGTTTGTTCAAAAGGACAAGCCAGTTTAAAGGACTTTGCAAATCTTGCAGCTGAGGCAATCCTGCTCACGCTGTCAAATTTTTTAATGTACTGTACGTCACCAAGATGCTGCTCATGCTGTTCTCGTCCTTATTTTTGTTTGTGCATCCCAATTTCATGCTCGGGTAAACGCGTATCAGTTGTAGATTGGCTTGTCACCTGTGGTTGCATTAACATATAGATGGAAATGTATTTAAATCTAATGGTGAAAGCTGGTGGCTCTCCACCAGGGCAGGGGCTGGGGGCAAGTCCGAAACCGCCAGATTAGGACAGGGAAAAGCCTACAGTACAGTGTGGAGGGGAGATTGGATGTCTAGGATTAGAGCGGCACTAATGCCGATAATATTGTCTTTATTAATTGGGGCCAGCAGTGAATGCCGTGGTTAAGAAAGTTAAATGTTTTAATGGGCTGAGGGGAATAAAATAATTAGCTAAAGCACTGGAAAGGGAAAACTGAATAACCAGCAGCACATTTTAAAGTAATTTAGGATTTGGCTTTTGTTATATCTGAAATTGCCCCGCTGTACATTTTACCTGAAATCTCATTCAGTTTTTATGCATTGAGGCATTTCAGTTTGTTGAGCGGTCATATAGAAACCTTTGGACTTTTTCTCACACTGTCAAATATTAATCTATAACCTACAATTATTATTTAAATTAGTTATTATAATTAAAGGTATACTCCTGTGATTTAGCATTGCACATAGGTAATTTGTTTGTGCACTAAGAAATCGATGAGGCAGAGGTGAAGTTAGTCTGATTTAGCGTCTGTTGTGGAGAATTTTATCTATCGATGGTCAGTTCAGTCAGTGGAGAGAAAGTGTGCTGAAAGTTTTCCTCAAGCTTGTAGGAGAATGGAGGATTTATCAATACACTCGTCACGACATGATGCCACCTCAGTTCTAAAGAAGTATTTACCTGTACTGTACCTATCTGTTGTGTCGAGGGAGTGAAGCAGTCCTATCCTCTCAACTCGGGTACCAAACTTCTTTCCTAAACACAAACACAGCTCTAAGATTGTTAGAACTCTACAGTGGCCTCAAGACACATGCTTGAACCGTTGTAACCCCCTATGTGGCATGCTAGAATATAATAATCCCTCACAATATTCACACTGGACGATTCTGCACGGCACATCGATGATTAGTGCCAGCTCTTTTCTGCTAAATTCTAAAAAAAAACCACTGAACTCTACACCCAGAGTACAGACAGACAAAGTTATTGACTAGCTGGTGTACATAGTGGAGCATTTAGTAGCTAAAGAGGCAAATAATACCCTCTGGAGTTGGTGGAGTTGGTTTTTTATATCCCGGATTGCTAATGTTGCTCCAGATCTGCCGGATTTGTAAATAAGCAACTGTTTGTAATGTGTGAAATGGAAAAAAAGGCTGTCATGTTAAACGTGACGTCACAGAAGTCACATAAGAGTTAAATATGAGTGTGGTAACTGAGGTCCGAGGATACGGCTTTCCCACTCCCTTGACACAACAGATAGGTACATAACAGAGAAGCCTCCACGGGGTCAGATAACAAGTCCGACCACTGAGGGGGAACATATTTCCTTGTTTGTCACCGAGCATATAGACGAGCCAGAGAAGACGACGTCTTCAGAATTGACGGGGCATCATGTCACGAGGAGCCTATTGATAAAACCTCCGTTCTCCTTGGCCAAGCTTCAAGAAACCTTTCAGCATGAAGCATCTTGGACTCCTGTGAATAGATTTCTCCGCAGCAATCTTAATGACGCTGGAAACATTGAAAACCTTGCCAATTGAATTTTCTGTCAATCAGCTAATCAGGGCTTTCTAAATGTCCATCTAAAGATTGAAGCACTTTTAATTATTGCATTTTTAATTAAGTATGAATATATATATGTTTAGTATGTACTGCAATCTAGTTTGAAATTCAGATTCCCCAGTCTAATCTTTTTAGACTTTCCACTAATCTGCATGCAACACTAATTTACTGGATGGTATAATCCCATAGCCTCTAATACCACAAGGTGTAACTATCAGCTGTAATGCCGTGATTCTCTGATAAACAGTGCCACCCCAGTGAGTTTTAAACTCCACTTTAATGTGGCTGTGCTGCGATTGACCTCAGCAGAGAGACCGTGCTGCCACCCGCCGCTGAGGCTCCCCCCTTAGTCATTGAACATTGATTTTTATTAGCATTTTTTATCATAGTGCTGTAATGATCGCCGCGGGGCTTGTTAAAATTGAGGCCTTGTCACTTGTGCTATTACCAGTCTGGCTCATCTCTGCGAGTGCATCATGTTTGATGACAGGATAATGTGAGTCCAGGCACATTCAAATCCTCCTTTTTCACCTCTTTGCATGCATCAGCAGCGTCATCGCATACACCGAAATTTCGTTATGTTCTGTTTTACTGAGATGGACACAAATGCGTGATTATGATTCAGGTATGCATGCATAGGTGTCCCGGGGTTGCAGACGCGTGTGCTTGTGCATCTGCTACTGTATATGCTTCTTCTACCTCAAGGTCAGTGCTGGGTCTCTGTGCTGATTGGATTTAGAGAGGAGAGGAGAGGAGGGAGAGCAGACAGCAGGCGGAGAAGAAATCTTCCACTAGACACATGGACGGATTATGAGACAAGAAGCCCGCGGGCACAGAGATGAAGAAGCCCCCCCTATCCTGCCGAAATACTGTACATGCAAGACACGCAGATTGGAAGACAATAGTCTCTCTGTGGACATTTTGCGTGTCTTTGTAGTCATTTTGCGGTGCTTTTGTGGTAATTTTACATATCTTTGTGGTTGTTTTGTGTCTCTTTGTGGTTGTTTTGTGTCTCTTTGTGGTTGTTTTGTGTCTCTTTGTGGTGGTTTTGCATCTCTTTGTGGTGGTTTTGCATCTCTTTGTTGTGGTTTTGCATCTCTTTGTAGTTGTTTTGTCTCTTTGTGGTGGTTTTGCATCTCTTTGTGGTGGTTTGCATCTCTTTGTTGTGGTTTTGCATCTCTTTGTTGTGGTTTTGCATCTCTTTGTAGTTGTTTTGTGTCTCTTTGTTTGTGGTGGTTTTTCTTGGTGTTTTGTGTCTTTTTTGGTGTTTTCATTTTTGTTTTGCTTTTGTTTGTGGTTTTGCATCTCTTTGTTGGTGTTTTTTTGTTTTTGTTTTGCATCTCTTTGTGGTTGTTTTGCATCTCTTGGTTGTGGTTTGCATCTCTTTGTGGTTGTTTTGTGTCTCTTTGTAGTGGTTTTGTGTCTCTTTGTGTGTTTTTTAAGTCTTGTGTGGTCACTTTACAACTCTATGGTGGTTCTGACTATTTGTAGTTGTGATAATCTTTGCGTCCCGGTAGTTGATTAGACATTTTGTGTCTCTTTGCAGTTGTTTTATGCCTCTTTGTAATCTTTTTGCATCTCTCTCCTGTCAGTTTGCATCTTTTTGTAGTCATTTATTTGACCTCCCACACATATTATTGACGTTCACTCAAGTAAACGTAGGCTTTGGCCCAAGGCCCCCATGAAGTCTTGGGCCCCTGAGCTTGTACCCAGTAGGCTCTGTAATCCATCCATGACTAGACATGCTGAAAGCAAGGAGACAACTTGGCAGACTGATTTCTGTCCATGCCAATCTTGCCCAGCCTGTATCGTAGACCAGATAACACCCCAAGGATTAAGCCATGCCACGATTCTCACCCAAAGAATCAAACTTCATTTCTCTGGCTCGGCTTCTTTGGGACTAAACCTATCTCTTGTTTGGCGTCAGCAGCAGGGAAGGTCTGGTGAGCACACAGAGCACACAGAGGACACAGTGTCAGTCATTACCCTGATGACTTTTTAATGGCCGTCTGATTGGACTCCGCCAGAAATGACATGCCCTTGTCCTGTTCCGTTTGGTAGTGTTTACGCGTGACCCGATCCATTTCTCGCCACTGTAAAAAGCACACGCATTACTGTGAGGCCAAACCCGCTGTTGTAACGGTGATCTCTTTGGTGGGAGGGCTTGTATTCGGGCCTGTCATGCTTTGCTCTCGTCTTCTCCGATGATGACTCAGGGATCTGTGTGTGCATGTGTGTGTGTTGAAGGGAGGGGAGGGCGCTGTTCTCTTACCATCTCCATGCCAGTGAGTGAGATGAAGCATGACACGGTGCCCACTCTCCTTCCTCCGGGTGTCAGTCACGACGAGCCCTACACGGGGCCCCTCAGCAGGAGGTCTAACTATGAGGAGTGGTGCTGAGTGTGCTCTTTACTGTAGGTTGAAGTGCTCTGTGGGTGGATGTGAACCCCAGAACCCTCCACCACCCTGCGGAGTGACAAGAAGGCCAAGGCATGAACTCATGGTATCGCTGTCTTCATGACTGTGGTTCTCTTTTTAATCCTGATGGTCATTTCTATGCAGAGTGACCAATGTGCTTACTTGTAAATTCATTTAATGAGCATTTTGTGAATTGAACTGAAGTTCAGATCGAGTTGAACTGCTTTGCAATGAAGCGTGGATTTGTTTTGAGCTTGGAGGCAGAGCTATACTGCAAGTCGGTTCTTTTAGCGTCCACGTGATGTTGTGATAAAACATACTGTAACTCTGTCTGAACTACGGCTGCTCAAATTGCGTTTTTGGTTACTAGAGTGTAAAATGAGAAAAGACGAGCACATCCTCACATTTCAGAAGCTGGAAACATCAGATGTTTTTTTTTAAAAAATGGCTCGTTATTTGATTAATTGCAGATTCTGTCTAATTGATTAAGTTCTAGTCTGAATGAATGATAAAACATGACCATTAGCTATTGAATTCAGTACTAAAATGATGTTTTAATTATACTATATTAAATATAATATTTAGGTTTGGTGCCGTTTTTGTGATCTGGGAATTTGTGATGGGCATTTTCCACCATTCTGGCAGACGGAAACTTTAATGAATTAATCAGATAAATAATCAATAGATAATGAAAAATGAAAATAATCATCTCTAATTTAATTAGCAAACCAAATCAGGTCTGAAATACATTAGGCAATACTAATTAGGTTATCTTTGGACTTTGTCCAGTCACTCAGTTTTTCTGGATCTTTCATTCACATCTTGTTCTTTTAATTAGTGGTAATTAATTAGGAGTTTGCTCAGTAGTGACGGGGATGGTTTACTTGTTTTCACAATTTTGGTCATGTGATAACAGGTGGAGGGAAATCTCCATGACAACGAACTTAGCAAACTCCATCCACTAATTAAGGCCATGAGATGCGTCTCTAAGCTCCAGAAAAACAATTACATTTCGACTTTGTGATATTTTCTTTTTGTCGACAAATGATAATAAAGATTGAGGCTGGGCAATATGGGGGACGTCGTTAGGACAATATTAATGTTTTTCAGTGTATGTATTATATTTATATTGTTAATGTATAGGAAAATTACATATGTAATAATCAAACTATCTACTATATATTAATATACTTATATTACTATAAACTTCACAATAAAAGAAATATATTTCAGTAACCTCTAATAACATCCAATAACAGTCCTAGATCACGTCATTCAGTCTTTCTGTGTTTTATTTCAGCAGTATCAGTACTACGCTGCATGCCAATCTACTTTTGGAAGTCAACTGTTAAAGGTAGGTGTTTAAAGGATAAAAAATAATAATAAAAATAAAAATAGATTTATCTGCTTTATTTGTTGTTTGTCTCCAATTCCCAATTCAGACCACCTCATTTGAAAGGGGGTTACTGCATTTTGAAAACAAACACCTGCAGCGACCTGTGGTGGAGAAACCAGATTTCGTCTCTTCACTTTTTACGCTGTTAAGTTGACTGACCTGCTCAGGCCGTGACACGCACGCAATTAACGCTCTCCACGCGCTCTCGCACCACTTGTCCGTCACTTCTCAAATAGTTTTTGACTGACTGGCTCATTTTGAGAGACGGTTTCTCGAATTTTGTGTGGGAAAAAAACAAAAAACGGCTTTATTCTGGCAGCAGCACAGCGTCTCTACCTCCCCTTGATTGCCACATTAATGATAATTCCCTTTTTGTGTTGCATTAACTGACTATGCCATACTTAAGTGAATGGATTTGTTTTCACATCCCTAAATAATAATGAACAAAATAATAAAGTGGTATAATCGCAATATGGTTCCGCAGAAAATTCTATGATAATAATAATAAGCTAATAGTATTGAATTATCATCCCAAACTCTTTTTGCATTTCTCCCTGGATATTGTCATATTTAGATTTGTACATTAATATAAGCTACCGCAAACTTGGTGGTGAGTGATACCGAATTTAATAATTTGACAGTATTTTCCAATAATAAACTTTATGCCTTAGACAGATGAAGAGTGTTCGTAAGAGGACACTGAGTTCAGTCTGCAGGCAGACAGAGAGCGAGCTTTAACCCCCGCAGTGTTTTCCCCCTGGGAACTCCCTCCCGCCTGAATATAACCTGCCCTCCCTCGCAGTATTGATGTGTCCATGACTCTGTGCCGTGCTCTGACATTGGCCCCTGCTAGTGGCTCAGTCTGTTCACCGGTCAACGAGCAGACAAGACAGTCAAGGTAGATGTGGTTTCAGTCCGCAGCTCATTAATCCGCTGTCATACATGCAGAGTGCAAAATAGTAACAGAGCAGACTTAAAGACATTAGTCAGAGACATCAGATGAGCTACATTACAGTAAGCGGACAAGTTTTAAAATGGCAGTTCTGTGGAGGTCGCGGCCTATCCGCGCTCTGTAGCTGAGCTGCAGATTGACGGAGTTGCAGACTTTACAGAGTAGTAAATCCACCCGGGCCGTCCAGTCCAAAGGTGTAGGAAAGAAAGGTCATTCTCACCAGTGAAAGTCAAATTAGAAAGACGGATTTCATTCTCCGCTCTCTGTGGCTCAGATCCAGGAGACGGGCCTCTGCCAAGTGCAGGATTCACTAGTTACTCATTCGCTTCTTTCTTTGTTTTATCACAAGCTTTAATAGACACATGGACCAGTGAGTCTGACCATCACTGAAATATAATTGTTATTTTATTAGGTGTGTTACATTTTCTTTGCTGTACAAATAAAGTCTGACAGATAAAGCTGCAGTATTATTTTCCTAATTTCTTTTCTTTTTTTTTTCTTCTTCATGACTGATGCAAGCTCCTCTTGGGCCAAGCGGTAAATCTGCGCATCATCCATCACAGCTCCGTCAAAACTGGTTTAGTGCTAAAGTACTTTCAAGGTTTAGAAACTCTGAGTTCTATTTAAAGCATTGCCATAAGGCTGATTAGGAAAATTTCCTTTTTAAATGTCTGATTATCTTCCTTAAATGCATTGATTTGATATCCGACACTTACCTGAGTGAAACCCTAATAGACCAGTTAAACAATGGAAAGTGAGATTTTGTGTCAGCTGTGACCTTTCAGAGTTTCTGATGTTTAAATTGAGGGCGTTCATCAGGCCAATACGTTTAATAGAACAAAGCACATTATCTGTCTAAATTGGATCAGTTTGGATCTGATGAAATCTGCTGTTGAAGACCGTGTTACATGATTGGAGCACGATCCAGGAGAGCGTCTAAACAAACCGTGGTCAGTTCTTTCCAAGGGCAGAATTTGTTTTTTAGCATCCAAAGCTCTGAATCATCTACTAAAATTTAGTAGAGCTTACCATGAGGGACCTCATGGTAAGATTGTTTAGTGATTAAACAAGTTTGACCTGGACTAGTAGAGATGGTTTTATGATATAAATACAGTTAAATAATATTTCTATTGGATTAAAACACACAAATCTCAAGAGTTGCCTTGTGAAACCGACCCTCTGAGGCTTCTACAATGTGAGAGGATCACTGCACATGTTGTGTTTAGCAGATGAGCGTGGAAAGGGTGTACAGAGCTTTGATTGAAGCCCATTTAAATGACACCTCTTGTTGGGGGTGCATCAGTAATCCCCCCCCCCCGCTGCGTGTTTGTCACGGGTCAGGCCAAATATGAATAATGTATTGGGAGACATCTGACTGAGAGGCTGGTTAAAGGTGGCGCTCCCTCTAATGACAGCAAACAAGCTCTCTCCCTGACATTTCCAAGGAAAAGGGGGAGGCAGAGAGAGAGAGAGAGAGATAATGACGGAGAAAGATGGAGGAAGTTGGATGCAGTATTTAAATGCAAAGTCTTCACTCGGTGTACTTGGCTAGAGTACGTATGTGAAATGGGACAAGAGTAATGCATATTGTGACAGACACGCAGAGGCGTAGCTGCTATTAGATTCAAACATTTTCAAGCATCTGTTAAGAAGAAAATAATGCAACCTTCATAATTCACTGATTGCAACTCTCCTATCATTCAGCACTGTGCAGACAAACTTTTAGAGCGTCCACATTTGAATGTTTTTACCCATAATAATTATGATAATGTTAATTTTATGCATAAGATTGAACATTTTGAGCACAGCTTTTTGCAAGCTGTGAAATATATTAGAAAGAAAGAAAGAAAGAAAGAAAGAAAGAAAGAAAGAAAGAAAGAAAGAAAGAAAGAAAGAAAGAAAGAAAGAAAGAAAGAAAGAAAGAAAGAAAGAAAGAAAAATATATTTTGGTGCAGTTTGAGTTTGGTTGCGTTACCATGGTTTTAGCCAATCAGGGAATGAAGTAGATAATTACTGATTGGCTTTTTTGTGTCCAGTCTGATTGCCAGTATGATAATTGATTACTCAGGAAGGAAATAAACACCTGAGATTAAAACCTGTGACCATGTAAGTTAATCTTCACTTTATTGGGTTGCAACCTAGCTATTTAGTATGTGAAAAAGCTTGGTAACTAAGCTGTCCTTAGTTACTGCTGATACCAAGCAGCAACCTCCATTTCTTCTAAATATTCTTACTTGTAAAAAATGTATTATCAACCATGTCTATACACCATACAGCACAAAGTTGAGACATCATTTGGGAACTCATTTGGAGTCTTGTTAATGTTTTAAATCCGAACCCATTTTGCATTTCAGATTAATCTGTAAAACTTTCAGATCCATGAAAGATTTCCCAAGTATTGCAATCGTGTATTGGCGGAAGAATAAGTGTCAAGTGATTACAGTTGATTTATCAAATATTAACTAAAATAAATATGTAAATGATCTCAGAAATACACCCTACATTTAAACATTTAACATGTTTTGAATCTGTTCATGTTCATTCTGTAGAATTGAATCTACGACTGCGTGGTCCTGTTTGAATCCCAGAAGAAGAAGAAGTCGATCATTATCGCAAAAAGGAGCATAACTTCCAGTCTGCAACTTATACTTGATCTGATTAAGGCTGCAGCGTTTTGCCCTTGGGCGATGTCTGTAGCCTTGCACGGAGAGAGATAACCCGATCTCTACTGCTCTCTGGCTCAAAGTCCAATTTAGCCGCTCAAAACTATGAATAAATCTAACACCCCATAATTGAATTCTTCAAACGGGCCAGATTTTCAAGGTTAGGCCTAAATGCAAATCCATTTTCCAGTCTTAACAATGTAAAGTAATTTTCATTGATCTTAAAGAGGAAGATATATTGGGCAGCAACATAAAGAACAATGAACAGTCTCTGTAGCGTGGTTCATACTCATTTAAGCCTATTGTCCAAAATAGTAATTTAATAATAATTTAGTCTGTTGCCCTTTTATTTCTTTATTTTATTGTATTTGTCCCATATCTGAAAAATAAGAGATGCAGAGATGTAACTATGACGCACAGCCACACCGTCCCCAGCAACATGTCAGACACAGCCTGCATCAATACTTGTCCTGTTCCTCCTTCAAGAGATGCCCAGAATGATAAATTCCATTAATTGTTTGGAGGGTTAGTTAGTATTTATTCGGCATGGTTTCCCTAATTATTTCTCCCGACGTGTTTTGTCTTGTGCATAATTCTCCGTTCCTCGGGGACAGTGTAGTGAGTGGGTGTGCTGAGAGAGCCGGCTAATGGGAGGGAGATGGCACTGAATACCAATGCTCCGACCAGTCAGTCCTTGCAAAGACCAGACACTGTGTTTGTGTTTGTGTGTATCTGTGTGTGTGTGGTGATGTGTGGGGGTTTTTTGTGCATGGTTGCACATCACATATGCTTGCTTGTGTGCCTGTGTGTGTGTGTGTGTGTGTTTGCTCTGTTTGCTGCTCTGTCCCCGCTCACATCCCGTCTGGATCGAAACCCTGCCCTTCCTGTGCTAAAATAAACCCACCTTGGGAAGTTGAGGACCTTGCACAGAGCGCTGAGTGTTACACCTTTTGATTTTTCTCCGACTCGTATCGTGCAGCATGCATGCAGTCTGTGACTTTGTGCAAGTGCACAATATCACACCCACACCATGCCACAGAATTATACAACAGAACGCAATGTTACGTGATAGAAATCAGCTATTGTTGCGTTACGTTTTAGTTTGGCCGCAAACAAAGAAAACCAAAAATAAATGGCTTATTTCCGGAGCTCCATCTGCAGATTGAGTAGTAGTTGAAAGCTTAAAAAAGGCTTTGTAAGTAGAATTATTATTTCTTTTGAGGCTTCAAACATCAAATTTGATCTACCAATGAAAAAAATACCACTGAATTTATAGCCTAAGACGGAGTAGCTTGCAACGCCCTTCACTGGATCCGCTTTAATGCACTGACCCCTGGTTACATGTCTGATCCTTCTTCAAACACTGTTTCACCTTGAGTTTTAAATGATCCCATTCATGATCCATTTTGAGTTCTGTGGTTACGGACTTGTACATATTTGATCGCCTTTTTAAAAGAGAAGCTGTCCAGAGCAGGGTTTGTGAAATGGCACTTCACCATGTCCCTGGGTCTTTATTTATGTATTTATTTATGGATAAGTTTAACAATCAATATAATGAAATGATCAAATGTTGCCATGTTTAGCTGAAGGTGCAGTAGTAGCTGTTCTGGAGCTTTTGATTCTGACACATGATCTTAAGCAGATCTTCCGAGTTGTAAATGTTCTAATTGCCCATTTTTTTCTGAGCACTTCAAGAACTTGTCATCCATGTTGGCTTAAAATCTACAATTCAGATTGTGCGTCTCAAGGGGTTTATCCTTTATAAATGAACTGAAATCCAAAGTGACAACTCCCTCTGCTGATGAAGATTATTGAAGCTCAGAGTCGGCGTATTTAGTCTCTTGAGAACATGACAGTGATCTTATGGCATGAGCGTGTTTCTGCCACCACGACAAAAAATATTTTTACTTGCCATATTAGCAAGTGCTAAGATAGGTTTCTTCTTTTTATGACATATTTTCTTGTAATTTCCAGATATAAAACTTGTCCCGGGTAGCAAATAAAACCATATTTAAACCAACTATTGGGATTTTTTTCAAATTAATGTACGCTTTAATCTCAAAATCTTACACTTATTTTAATAAGATTTGTTGTTTTTGTGAAATAACACAATAAAAGATAAACGTGGGGAAACATTTCCAAGCGGCAACCTCCGTCGCTGTGAAGTGAAGCCAATGCAGAAGTGCCAAAAAAAAAACTGCAGTTCCACTTGAAACTGGCTACAAAATGTACTGTACTGCTTCTGCAAAGACATGGTTCATCGGCGGACCGGAGGCGGGTCGAATGATACAGCCGCTACAGTTTTTAGCACTTTGGCATTTGCTTCTTTTCCCAGCGCCGGAGGTCGCCACTTATGTGGGAGAAATTGTCCATATTCATCCTGTCTATGGTAAAAATAGAATAATTTGGTATTTGGTACTTGTAATATTTCTTTGCCATGGTGGCAGCAATATGCTGCAGTAGAGAGCTCATGACTCCCTATCCAAAACTTTAGTTGATTGTGTTACTGTATGATAATTAATGAGTCCCTTTGTGTTTCTTCCTCCAGCTCATAGTGGAGAAGACCACAGACTTCCCCTCTGCTGAGTTCTCTCTGGTGGAGGATGTGGCTCTACACTTCACCTGTTTGATGGACAGGCTGAACGAGCAGCGCCTCTTCCAGCCTGACCTGTGTGACGTCGACATCGTTCTGGTGCGTCAGCACAGCACCTTCCCGGCCCACAAGGGTGTGCTGGCGGCCTACAGCCCTTTCTTCCACTCGCTTTTCGCCCAAAGTAAACAGCTGCGGAGGGTGGACCTGTCTCTGGACGCCCTGACCTCGCAGGGCCTGCAGCAAATCCTCAACTTCATTTACACTTCCAAACTGCTGGTGAGCAGCCGCACCGTCCGCGACGTGCTCAACGCCGCTACCCTGCTTCAGATGAGCGACATCGCGGCCTCCTGTCGTGACCTCATCAGCAGCCACTCGCTGAGAACCACCTGCGCAGATATGGCCAATCAAGAAGGGCTCGGTGGCACTGACCCAGCTGCTGTAGTGATGCCCCCCAGTCAGCTGTACCCAGAGATCAAACAGGAGTCAGAGCTGGGGAGGGTGTACAAGAGGGAAGGAAGCAGCCCATTCTCTGTTAGAGTGGAGGAGGCAGGCAAGACGGCTTCCCAGCAGAAGCAGTATTACCAGAAGGAGGATGGGTCAGGGGGCGGCGCTAGCACAGGTGTGGCTGCTTTGTGCAAAGTTGAGAGCAACGGAGAGGAGTCGAAGACCACAGATGGCCACATCTCCTTCAACAGAGACCAGATCATCGTCGAAGTCAACCTCAACAACCAGACCCTCAATGTGTCAAAGGGATCCGAGGGCAAATCGGCAACCGCAACAGAGACGGCCACCATCTTCGGTCATTGCCATGACAACGAGAGAGATTCAGAAGACGATGAGGAGAATGAGGCGGAGAATGACGACACGGTTGGCGAAGAGGATGACGATGACCTGAGGAGGGGGGATATGCTAGGGCAGAGCAGTGAGGAGGAAGAGGAGGAGGAAGATGAGGAAGAGGAGGAGAACACCCTAAACATTCCAGGCTTAGAGCAGCCGGCCATGATCGATCGACCTCGCAGGGGCACCAGAGCCTTTTCCATGGCGGGTACGACTGCCTCCATGCGGCAGACACTCACAGAGGCCACGCTGGCCAACCAGAGGCAGGGCGGGAAGAGGACGCTGGACGCAGAGGGCCTGGGCCAGAAAGTGAGGCTGGAGGAGAAGCAGCATTTCCCGTGTAAGAAATGCCCTCGCGTCTTCAACAACCGCTGGTACCTGGAAAAACACATGAACGTCACTCACAACCGCATGCAGATCTGCAACAACTGCGGGAAACGCTTCCTGCTGGAGAGCGAGCTGCTGCTGCACCAACAGACCGACTGTGAGAAGAGCATCCAGGTACGATTCAACCACGGTTATTATGAAAGACATCACCTGTGTACCAGCTACTAAGCCAGTTGTGCAAAGACTCATGGGTGTGTCACGTTATGGGGTAACTTACTAGCACGACAAAAGCTACTCTGAAAAAAATGATTACACTGTTTCTCTGGACAAAGAGAGAGGGCAAAAACTTTCAATATATGCTTTGAACTGGAGGTGTTAATGTGTAGTTATGATATTTGTTGTGGAGAAATCTCTTCGTTAATGGTTCAGTCAGTGGAGAGAGAGCACAGGAGGCAAACTAGGATTTGACTCTATCCTTACAGTGACCTGATGTTTGACCCGGTGTAACCCCGTATGTGGCATGCTGGAATAGAAAACTCCCTCACAATATCTGATTTAAACATCAATGCGAGTTAAGATAAAGAAAGGACAGTGCTTCATCTACGATACTGTCAAGAGTAAAGTCTATATCAGTGCAGGAAACTTTATTATGTCACCTTCACTTCAGACACAAGTAGCTTAAACGTATTATTTTAATATTGCACATTTGCAATCATGTAAATATATTAACACTGGTCAGAGTCGGCAACTGGCAGTCAAAAATAATACATTTGGATATGTCTCAGTACCTCCACCATTACCCACTCCGCAGTGAGCAGCTGGACTCCTGCTGTGGTTCTGAAGATCATTTGCTGCTTTAATATACTGACTCTAATTGCTTTCTTGGTACAGTGCACGCTCAAGTGTCTGTGTAAGCTCACACACCTGGATTGTATTTGTAAAGACTGTTCCAGATAATGATCTTCTTAATATCTCATTCCTAAAATAGCTCCGGTAATAGCTATATTTTATCCCCTCCCTCTTTCTTTCTTTTTTTTTTTTTCTAAGTGTGTAACGTGCGGCAAGGCCTTCAAAAAGCTGTGGTCGCTACACGAGCACAACAAGATCGTCCACGGCTACGCCGAGAAGAAGTTCTCCTGCGAGATCTGTGAGAAGAAGTTTTACACCATGGCTCACGTCAGGAAGCACATGGTCGGTGAGTGGTGGCGAAATCAACCATGCTAGTTGGTTACTTTGTTCCTGTGTTACTTCAGGCTTCCTTTCCTACATCCCACTAATTGTTGTGCAGGATTTGTTTTGGGTGTTACTTTCCTCTTCCACTTTTTTTTTTTTTGGGAGATAAGCATCTTTTTTCCCCAGACAGGATTACTTAATTCCCTGTGTACATCTGTGTTTCTAAAATAACTTCTGTATAACACACTGTATGTCATTGAATCCTATTTATCCACCTTAAATAAGGAGTGATTTAGGAGTTCAATGTGGACATTTCAAAGGAAATGGCTTATTCACTACATGACAAACATCCATTGTCTTTTAAAATTATAATGAGCCAATGAAAAAGCATATCAGTGTTGTCCTCAAGTGCTGTTTTAGTGTAGCAGTTTGCTTGTTTGTCCTCCTGCTGCTAAGAGTGGCTCAGTATTGAATACCATTACCTTACCTTGTACTCTGTGTGTGTGTGTGTGTTTTTAGCCCATACGAAGGACATGCCGTTCACCTGTGAGACGTGCGGGAAATCGTTCAAGCGCAGCATGTCCCTGAAGGTTCACTCTCTGCAGCACTCAGGAGAAAAACCCTTCAAGTGTGAGGTTTGAGCTCCTTTATTACACTGCTGCTGCTGCTGCTGCTGCTCCGCTCACAAGAAGAGTTTCATTCCAACTAAGCCATCCAACACTTTAAAACCTGCAGTCTCTTAAATTATTGGTGTCTAGAATAAAATTAACTTTAAATGAGTATCTTTTTTTATAAAAGGAATCCACATGAGGCACAGAAAGTTATTATCTTTAACAAATCAAAACATTAACGGCCCATAAGTGCTAAAAGGAATAATTTAATAATAGTAGAAATAATATTTTTGCTGCTTTCTTGAGTTGGATGAAAAGACTGATGTAACTCTTACTCTAGTATCTGTAAAGTACATATGTAGGTGTTTAACATTACACATCAAAACTGGAAATAGCCAGCCGGGCCTATGTTAAATTATCTTTTGCTGGCTGTAGCCATACAGACACGAAAATGAAAAGTCTGTGTAAAGGCAATTCTGAGATTTCTTTCAAAATACATTAAATATGTTGGGAAATAGTCGATGAAAACATGTGAAAAGACTTTGAACGATATATTACTGAAACAGTTTTTCACCAGTTTTTCAGTCAGATTTTGTGGGCGGTGCTTAAAGGGTGGCTCGATGACACGGTGAGGCCACCCTGAGCATACCCTAGCAGAGAAAGAGATTAATTCATCCCGCTCAGAGTGTTTCAAAGTTAGTCGTGTCATTTTCTGAACTCATTTGACATCTCAGTTGAAAAAATTGCTGCTTGACTGCTCCCATGAGTGGGCCAATTTATCCAATTTTGACACCTAATTTCATAAAGTCGTTATTTTTAGTCATTTAAATTTGGCTGGGTGGTTATTAAAACCTTCCTTTTTGGTTTGACAAATATTGGTTTGACGAACTAATATTTTATTCTTACTTTACACAGAAAGGAATAAATAATAAATATTGTTTTTTCTGTTTTAAGTTGTGAAATACTATAATCTAAATCTAATGAACAGTTTTGCTGCTAGTAAATTGGACTTATTGTATTTTAAGTTGCAGAACTCAACATGTGTAATACCCATAGTACAGTTTATATTTCTCAATAAATACTTCTGATTTTATTACTGAAATCTGTCACCATCTGTTTTTACAGAAGCACAGCTGAGATTTGAATTAAATGTGCTGAGGGGGTTAACATGCCTGTCAATTTTCCACAAAAAGAATGGAATAAAAACCCACGGAGTACTCTTTTTACGAGATTATTCATGATCTTTGTGTAAAAACGTAGCACTGTGTGACTTTTTCAGAACTGCAGTGAGCGCTTCCAGTACAAATACCAGCTGCGTTCCCACATGAGCATCCACATCGGACACAAGCAGTTCATGTGCCAATGGTGCGGAAAGGACTTCAACATGAAGCAGTACTTTGACGAACACATGAAGACACACACTGGTGAGTCGTTGAGTGCTTCTTGTACTTCTTCTGAGGATTTTTCAAGGGTGTGGAAACAAAAAAGCTTGAAACATAGCACTGACATAATACCCCCTTTTAAAGATGCAACTGGTGGTTAAAACCTCTACAGGGTGCCGTTGATATGGTGGCTGGTTAGAAATCAGTTAATTATTTACATAGCCAGCAGACGGGCAGCAATGTTGGCATTAATTTTGTGGGGGTTTTTATGGCCACCCGATAAGTCCAATTTTCACTCTTCTTTTAGCACTGTTTGGTTCTCCACCAGTTCCAGAGGAAAATATCTGTCTCTTTAAAGATTAAGGGTCCCTTTACACCAGGATAGTTAGGATGGGATAGGATCTTCAGACTGAATCAAAACAGTAAAGTTGTGGCCCCAAATTAAAACAGTGAGGTAAAAAAGCTGGAAAGTTTTAAAAAATATCGAATGTAGCGGCTTTAATTTTTATGACGAATGTTGAAAACGTATCAAGAAGGCATGTTTGTGTCCGTCTCTCCGTACAGGAGAAAAGCCGTACATCTGTGAGATCTGTGGGAAGAGCTTCACGAGCAGGCCCAACATGAAACGCCACCGCCGCACCCACACCGGGGAGAAGCCCTACCCGTGCGAGGTGTGTGGCCAGCGCTTCCGCTTCTCCAACATGCTCAAGGCCCACAGGGAGAAATGCTTCCGCGTCAGCAACCCCATGGTTACCGACGGCAACAACCCCCTCGGCCTTGACCAGCCTCTGGCCTCGCCCGCTGTGGACTCTTCCGGTCAGGTGCAGCTGGGGGCGGCACTCCCCGCCACGTCTGTGACCACACCCGCCGCTGCCTCTAGCCCGCACCCCCTCCATGGAACCCAGCTGTCTCTCCCCCTGCTGCACTCCATGGGAGGGCTGCCACCCACCCCTCATTTACCCCCACCGCCTCCCCTGTTCTCTGCCGGTAGGATGAACTCCAGCAACTAACAAATCTCTGTAGCATCGAAAGCACTTTTGTTACTTTTGTTTTTCTTAGAGCTTTTAAGAGGACTCCTGCAGCGGGAGAGTGATGCACCACAGTGATGTTTACACTGAGGGGGGAAAACTGACTGAAGGCTACATGGAGGCCTCATAAAAAAACACACACATACACCTACCACAATAAGAATTAGTTATTTTTTACTCTGTTAAATACAATAGATAACCTCAGAGTCCAGTAGGACGCGTTGTCACCAAGCTTCTCCTCATGAATTTCACAACTCCGTTCTGGTTTCATTTGGGATTTTCCACTACCACACATATCTCTCCAGAGCCTTGCACAATGCATTGATTGTAGCGTCTTTTACAAAGCGGGAGGAAGAGTTTTTCCTGAATCTTCACTCATATGGAGGTCATCAGTCAAGTGAGAACCACGCCACGGTGAGAGAAAACAAAAAGGTTTTATTTTTTTGGGTCGTCCTCTGCCAAGATGTAGCGAGTGGTTCTTGTCCGACCCAGCAATAACCAAATGCTGATTTGTCTTTGAGCATATACGTGTATATGGCATTGCCAATAACCAAATCCTGTTCGCTCACCCGCTATAGTTAGAAAATGTTATACAGCATTTATAATCGATCCTGCACCTTACATTTAACTCTAGTGATATTTAAAATGTACTCCTAATTGTCTTCATTTTTATAATTGTGGTAGTGTGTAATTCGTGGCACGTTACGTCTATTTGTAAGAGGACGTAAGAGAAGTCGTGACGCATGGAGAGTCAGCCGTGCAATGCAGTGTGTGGTGTTCGTGACTGTGTGTGTGTGCGTGTGAGTGTGTGAGATGTGAAGAAGAGGCAGGAGATGAGGATCTTCAGATCTACGTTAAGCTAAACAGCGCTTGAGCTTCCCCGAGTCAGGAGATGGAGTAATTTGTTGACTCTCATCTTTTGCTTACATTAAGCAAGCGCGCTCCTCTCCTGTAGATCTGGCTTCGAGACGATATCGCACTTTTTTCTGTGACTTGTTAGTAAAAACCTAATGTACTCAGACCTACAGTATCTAACGTTAATGTTAACTTACAGCTCATTTCCCAACTAAACCTGATCTATGTAATTAGTTACCAAGAGTGTATGGATAATAATATTCACAAAACCCTGCGTATGTAGCTCATTAAGTGTGCACATTTCATCATGATGTATATTGTGAAACGATCAACTTTATATTCCAATGCCTAAATCTCTCAAAGAGCACTGACGGTGATTACTTTTGGCACAACAGAGCGATGCACTATAGAGGCTCCTCGTGATTACGTCACTATTATAAACTACTCAACTACAGTGATCTGTAGAAGCTGATCAGAGTTAGAGGTCTATAATAATAATACCGCTCAAAAACGTGTGGCTCTACGTGCACTTTTGACAATTGTTTGTCATAAACCTACTGGAGTAGAATTTTAAAAAAATATATATATAATCAAGTCCTTGTCAGTAAAAAGTTCTTATATTGAAGGAGTAGTTTGACATTTCTGGGAAGTACACACATTTGTTTTTTTTTTTTTTGGCGAAAGTTAAATGAGTTTGTTTGTACAGTATATATACGGGCTACGTAACCTAACGAGCAGCTGGTTAGCTTACGTAGCTTAGCACAAAGACACTAGAAACAAAGCGAAATCTCTGCCATGGCTTTTCTGAAGCTAAAAAATAAAATGTGTGCAGAGGGAAGCATAAAAATGGCTTTTACCGGGGGTCAAAATGCTAACGCTAAAGCCGGTTATCTCAGAAGCTAAGTAAACAAAGCTCCTTAAGTGCTCACTTCAATCTCTTCTCCTATGTTATTATGTCCATAAAGGCTGCTGAGCCCGATTACATCGCTCGCTCGGTCAGCTCCGGTTCTGGCATGACACTGGCTCCGCCCCCTGTCAGCATTCCCCTGCACACCGGGTCTAAAAACCTCCTCTTAGCTTAGCTTAAATACTGGAAATAGGTGGGAAAAGGTAGCCTAGCTCTGTTCAAATGTAACAATATCTGCTTACCAGCTGTGTCCCCTTGTTTCCAGTCTATATGCTGAGCTAAACTAACTGCTTCATATTTAATGGACAAATATGAGAGTGGTATCAAACTTCTCATCTAACTCTCTACAAAGCAAATACTTCCCAAAATGTCAAAATAGTCCCTTTTTTTATTAAAAATCTGACACTTCAATCGATGAATTATCCAAAAAGAGTCTCTGTGCACTATCGATGCACTCCCGCACACTTTATCTATAGATAGCCTACTTGTAGTGTAGCATTAACCTGTAAATATTGTTAAGATGTGTCTCTTCCTCGTGATTAATTCCTCATGTTTACATTTGGAGATTCAGTTGAATGTGCCCCCACGTGTGTCTTGGCTGGTACTACCGAAAGTTGGAATTTGTGGATAAGCTTTTGTAAATGTAATAAGCTGTTCATTGTTTTATTTAAAAAGACAAATTTAAGCACCTTAGTGTTGTCTTATGTCTTAGCTCACCCCAGTTACATGTATTTTTTAAACTGCCATGGTTAAATGGTTAGGGCCACATCAGATGTTATTTGATAATGGTACTCTGTCTTATTTTTTTCTTTCTTTCTTTCTATTCTCTTCATGTGTCTAACACGTGTTTTTGTATTTTGATTTGCTGCTTTTGTACAGGGTCCAGTTTGAGACTGCCCTTTAAAAAGTCTAGAGCTGTTAAATTGTTGAATATATTCTGGCTGTGATAAATCCAATTTAGCCTTACTGGACAGAGTCAGAAATGAGCTACAGTTTAGACATTTGGAGCAGTTTGATGAGGTAACTGCCAACATTTTATACCCATCTAAGGTTTGATCTGCTCATCGGTAGACGGTCGACAGAGAGAGGACGAAGGGAAACCGGGTCAATGTCAAACAAACATGAGGACTGTTGCTCTCTTGTGGCATCTTAGTAAACTGCACTCTGTCAGCAATCCTACACTAAAGAAAGAGAAAAGCCTCCATTAAAAGTACATTAAAAATGTACTTAATCAAGTATTTTCCCATTTCACTGTTTTGAGAAGCACTAGCCCAAGAGACAATACTGAGAAACTGTGGTTATAGTTTGTGTATTCGCCTTATACTCGGAGGGATTTTGAATGTTTCTGTGTTGCGGATGATGGTAGTAGCTGATGGTAAAGGAGGAGCGATAGTAGTTAATACTACTGATTTATGCACTTTGAATTTGATTGCTACACTAGCCCATAATGGGGAACATGTGATACAAGGTGAGAGAAATAAGTAGCAGAGATGTGTAAAGATGATTTCCACTATTTAATCTAAATCCAAAGGCATACATTTCACATTTAAATGTACTGTCTGGATATTGATGCTCATGAATGATTAACAAAAAAATCTATAAACTAACCGTCAATTTACGTGTATTATTTGTCTCAATTTAATCAGAGTTTTGTGGGCGGTAAGTGGCAGACGGGGCGGCCTGACAGTTTTGTTTCCTAGAAATACTTATTCGATGTGTTCGTGGCATCTTGCACACTGTGTCAGTCAGTGCACCTAAACTTGTGTTTTGTGTGTTTCTGCCTGTTTTTCACTGTGCCGCTCTTTAACAAGTATTTGTGACGGCTCCCCCGAGGGTGCATACAGTGCAGCTACGGCTGATTGGTTTAGTCACTTATCACGACCTTAATCAAGAGGAATTAGTTTTAGGTTGTACCAGTTTTCTCCTCTTAATATGTGACTGTTATATTTCAGTCTGTGAGGGAAATGTAAAGGTAGGTGTCATTTGCCAAATTGAGTAATGAGAAAGATATTAATTATTGTGAGCACTTTATTACTCCAATTCAGCTAGCAAAGGTTTGAAGGCTGAAGCAGTTATTTGCTGACAGCGTGTGTTGTTCAGGGTTTTTTTAAAATATATTTCCATGGCATAAAATTATAGGAAATTACAAAAATGCAGTCTCTGCCAGAAATGTGTCCTTGGCAGGTGTTCAGTCCTCTGAAACAACATTTTGTTTAGACCAAAGGGACATTAAAACTGTTTGTTCAGACCCTGCAAATAAAATAAGCCCTACTATATGTACCTGCTTGTAATCAGACTGAAATATTATACTAGAAAACCTACTTAGGTTACGGACCAGTGTAGTATTAATCAATGGCTGTTAATTATTATATCATCATTGATCATTTTGGAAGCACTGAGAGGTGATCTAATAAAATGAAAAGCCAAACTTTATCAAACTACTTGGTAAATTGTAAAAAAGTGTTGTGTGAAAGTCTAAATCCAGCGTAGAAAGCAGAATTTAAATGTTAATCCTTTGTTTTGGATTATTTAGTGAACAAGTCTTCCCTAAATCCGTGTCAGAACAAGACAAAACTCAACTGTGACGAACACCTAATCAAGCCGTACAATGAAAACGTGTCACTGACGGACATTTATGAGCCCCGACAGTTTTTCTGTGTATTTTTTTCTAAAGTCATAAAATAAAATGGCAGTAAAGCTGAGATTTTAGAAGTTAAAGAAGGGAACTTTTGCACAATGTTTAGGAGTCCTGTATTCTAAGTAGGCTTTATGTAATTTAATTAGCCAAATTCTCCTTTACTACGGCTAGCAGCCAAAGGCTTGTATTAGATTAGGCAAAGGTGGACCTGCCCTTGTCCTTAAATAAGGGTTTGTCAGTGATTAAGTGGGTGCCTAGACACCACAGTGACTGTGCATTCTGCATTGCACCCAAGTAAAAATGTTTGTCACATAATGAAGCATTGAGCACGGCAGTTGGTACAAAGCTGAGTGTTGATGGGATTGCCAAGTTTCTTCGAGTCTCTTCTGGGACTTTTAGTTTTAGGTTTAGCTGCTCGAAGCAAAAGTGTGTGTCCAAAAAAAGGATTTGATTGTGTGGCCTTCAGCTTCAAGAAAAGTGTTGGGAATCTTATTGATGATATTCGAGAGAAAGCATTGTATGTTTGTGAGAATTTAAAGAAATGTGTTGAGAAAAAGAATGGAGATTTTTTTTTTTATATTTTATTTTTTTTACCTACCCATATATTTGTGTATATGTGGGTGCAAACTTATGGAGCCCCCAAACCGACAAAATGTTGTCAGAAAAGTCAAAAATATAACCATGATTAGCTGTTGAAACAAAATTAATCACCAACTAGTTGTTGCTTTTTTCTGGTTTCTCTGGTTCCAGCTTCTCAATTTTCCATCAATCAATTAAGAAAATAATCAATAATGAAAATAATATTGTTGCAGTAAAAAGAAATCAGCTGGTTTAAAAAAAAAGCTACTTGTTAATTCTTTTGGCTTAGTCTGAAAACAAGACATAATCAAATAAAATGTGCTTAAAAAGATACATACATCATGTTAATTAGCCTTATCTAGATAACTTTGTTTGTGTCATCTTGTCAACTAAAATGCTTTAGCTACTGTTAAGGGTTTAATGATAAGACAAGAAGTATTCAGCATATGAGTGATTAACGTCACATGAGCTGATGCTCAGTGTCTTAGCTAACAGTATTTAGTATCAAAATACATAAACCAATCAATCAAGTTTTTCTTATTTATTCAATCAACTAATTGATACTAAATGAAAATATTTAGCTTTTTTTTATACCAGCTTATTTGAGGTTGAAATATTTTTTACACTAATTGTTTTTGTAACTCATCGATATTTGACAACATGTTGTTTGTTTCTGGGCTCCATAAAATCGATATCAAATAAAAAAATTGGAAAACAAATGATGGGTATTGCATGTGAGAGTTTGGTTACATTTGTTTGATGGTGACTTCTCAAAGATAAATGGATAACAAAGACGGGCACCGATGTCATAGACAGTTTTAAAGTTGTATTATCCACATACCCTCTACATTACCCATACCTATCCATACTGCAGTTGTGTTGAAGAAATCATAATGTGTACTGTTATTTGCTGATTCTCTACTTTATAATGTAAACACTATGTCTTAGTTAACTCTGGTGTACAAAGACCATGTGTAGGCAGTAGTTGTCAAGTTCAGCTATATTAAAATACTAAAAACCGTACAAGGACGATAGTGTCTAGAGGTGCTAATAACATTAGACTGTATTTTCTGTCTTTTATTGTATTATTGACTAGTGTTTACTGTCTGTAACACAGCAGAGCATAATGAAATCATTTCAATATTAAACAGTATAGATATATTATTGCAAACAGACATGTGTGATGTGTTTTTGTTTTTTCTCTCCAAAGGCACCGACATTAAGACTTTGCTGCCATCTGTTGGGAAATGCGCAATTTCTTGCCAACACATGATACCCAAGAAGATTTTTTTTTGGAGGGTGTTAAATACATTTTATTTCATACAGTGCAAAAAATGTCAGCAGGCTGCTTACAGGTTTACAATCTCAATCGGATTAAAATCACTGAAACACGTATAAAAGCGTATCGAATCAAAAAATGTTGAGCCAGAAGTACAATTAGCTACATAAACAAAGCATAACATTTAAAATGCCAAACACATCAAGCTTTACCTCCACAGACTCCTATGAACTACTTGAAAGTCACTAACAAGCATAGATTTCTGTTGATAAGCAGTGACTGAATGGAGGTGGGGGTTTACATCTTAGTGAGGCGCAGGGTGTTGAGGCGGACCCCCAGAATAGTGGCCCCTGAAGCGTACTGGATCTCTCTGAGGATCCCGTTCCACTTCTTCTCCGCCTCGTCATACCTGAGGAGGTTAACAGACTTTGGTCATGAAAGATCGAACTTGCTATGAATAAAAATAATTAAGAATACAGCTGCCATAATTTGATTTCTGCCTGAAAATAAGACTTTATGTTTTATTTTCTACCAACAAGTGGACCAAAATGACAAAGAGTGACTTTATATTTAAAGATATAAGCCATAAAAAGTTTGTATTTGGACGGTTTGTTATTATGACTCACCTCCAGACGTCATTCATCTCTTTGGGAACGATCTCGTCGCTGTCCTCCAAAGGCATCATGGCAAAACCTCCTGCAGCGTACAGCAAGCCACCCAAAGACACCAGGTTCATAGAGCTACGCTCCTGAGGAAATACTACAAAATCTGACCACCTGAAAAATGGAAACACACGCACACACACACACAGAGGTACAGATCAGTAAGGTGAAAGAGAAGGTAAAAGAAGGTTTAGGAATGGTTGTCATTTTAATGAGTTTCCCTAGAAATAGTTTGACATTGATTATTAATGTGACAATGTAAAAAACAAAAGTAAATTGCTGTTTAACACACTGAAATTGGAAAATACAAAATCCCAGTTAAACACACAATCTTTCTTGAGGGTGATTTCCTCCTCTGCATACAAAACAGTACAATAAATCACATTTGTAATTGTAATTTTGGAGTCCCCTGGCGACTTCATGCCCAAAGCAGCCACTCAGTTTGCACATGCCTCAGGCTAGCAACTGCATGTGGCACCCACGTTTACCTTTGTGAGACTTATTTACTGATTTCGAGGAACTCACTTGTTGGATGCGATGTCGTACACCTCCACGGAGTCCGTCAGGCCGGTGTCGGTGACCCCTGCTGCTACATATATTTTGTCCTTATGAACGGTGGCTCCAAACAAAGAACGCGCGGTCTTCATGGGTGCAAGCTCTTTCCATTCAAATCTCTTGGCGTCATAGGCGCACATCTTCTTCAGGCAGTTCCTTTAACGAGAGAGACGGACAACATAATGTAACTCTAAGGTCTTCACACTTACTACAGATAATTCTTAATGTGTTTGATCACTCACTTGTCGTCTCCCTTTCCTCCAATCACATAGACAACATCATTATGGGATATGGTTGCATGTCCATAGACTGGATAAGGAAGTGACTCTGATTCACCCCATTTAAACGATCTGCAAACGAGAAACCGCAAGAAAGGTTTCAGTCCTGAGATCAACTGTCCATGAAGTTATTTACATTAACTTGTACTCACTGTCTGTCATAGACCAAAACAGAGTCCAGCGTGTGCTCCTCTTCCTTCAGTTCCCTCCCTCCCAACACAAAGATGGAGTTCTCGGCCTCGGCCAGCCCGAACAGGAAACGGGGTGACGGGAGGGGAGGCATCCCCAGCCAGTCGGCACTGACCGGGTCATACTGAGGTCGAGGAAATCAAACGTTTGTTAAGGGGTTACGTTTACGCCACATGAGTTATACATCCTGTAGCACATGCAGACATGCTATCACTGTACATATCTTCTGTTTCAGCTCTTCATTGATGCTCTATGATGTTTACAGCAAGTCAATATTTAAAGACAAACCCAAACACAGTATTCCAGATGTCACATGCAGCATTTTATCCACATTTTTCCAAAATTCACCCCAACATATTTGGTGTCTTTGGTAACTTTTGTTGGTTTAAACAATTCAAATTGGCTGCACAGCTGATTATACAGTGACGCAGCAGTGGACAGTTGGTTTTAAAAGCTATCTAAGAATAGGCTGCACTGAGATCATCTTCTGTTATTGCAAATCTGTCTTATAGCCTTCCCCACCTGTAGGAAATACGAGCACAGTGGATCTTCTTTGTTCTGTTCGTCAAAGAATAAACCTCCAGCCACAAAGATCTGGTTCTCCTTGGTGACCAGGCTGATGTGGTTCTTGGGGATCTGCGTTGAAAGTGATGCTAGAAAGCAGTCGTTCCCTGTTGGGTCATAAGCCACAGCACCTCTGTCGTTCACCATGAGTATCAAGTTCCTGACGAACATGCCAAACCGCAGGTTGTCATTCAGGATGCCCGGGAGAAGACCTTCTTCATCGTCTTTATCCTCATTCTCTTCATTTCCATCTTTCTCCGCGTCCTCCTCCTTGATTTTGCTTTTTTTAACCTCCGGCATTTTCCCAACGAGAGCATCCCTGACCAGCTGGAGTCTCGGCTGCAACTCGGGATTTGAAGATATCAGTTCGTGTTTCTCCACCTTGTCCTTCAGGTAATTCTCGTTGACCAGACGCAAACGAACGCAGTCCAGCAAACCTGGCAGCTCTTTATTTCTGCTCTCTGTGTCCCACGACACCCAGTTCATCAAAGCCTCAAACACCATCTCCTCTGTCTCTACGTTCAGATTGTCATTTGCTAAAATGGCTGCCAACTCACTGGGGAGCAGCTGGAGGAACTCTTCATCTCTGGAGATGAGCTGGAAACGCTCGCAGGCGTAGTTTCGAGCAGAGACAGCCAACCTGGGACAGTCCAGCATCAGGCCGAGCCTGAAGATAGCCAGGCAGTTGCTGAGGCTCAGGCGTTTTTGTAGAAAAGACACACATACAGTGAAAATCGAAGGAATCTGGTACATGTTAGCCACTGCGAAGATGTCCTGGACGTTCTGCTCCGTCACATTGATTTTGGAGGTGTACAGGTACTTGAGGATCAGCCCCATGACGCCCGGCTCCACATCCTCTAAGACGATCTCTCTCTTTTTGCTCTCCTCCAGGTCAGACAGAAAGATGGCGCGAAAGTATGAGCTGCAGGCGCACAGGACCAGCCGGTGGCAGGGGAACTCCTTGTCTTTGATCTTCAGCACACAGTCGACCAGCTTGTCATTCTCCAGCAAGTCGTACAGGCCGTCCTGGAGCAACGTCTGCTGGTACACCCTGGGTTCATCCATGGGGTTCATCGGTAGAGCCATTGTTCCTGGCAGAGGGGGAGTTTGAAGAGCCTTTCAGGGGCTTCAAATCAAACAAAAGTTGGTCTTCTTTATAGCAGAGTAGCTCTAGTTTCCAGCCTGGAAAGAGAATTCAGAGGCACACTCAGTCTGCTATTAGCCCACACCAGCTGAACCCCAGGACGGCCCACTTCCTCAGCTGTCCTGACCCTTCAACTGAGCTCCAACTGGCAGGATATTTATAGTCTGGGTGCTCGGTGTGGAGCTATGGGCTTTATTCTGGAACCTGAAATGCAATATCCATGCCTAAAACCCCACCCCATACCCCTCCCCACCCAACATCCACGCACTCTCAGACAGCTGACACACTGCTTAATGGGAAATATGTCCATCCTGAGTCACAGGGGAGGTCTGGAGTAAGTGTAAGAGGCTGCCCCCTGGAGTCTCTGCCACTCTGTCAATTCCTTCATTTACATGATGTTCACACATGATTGAAAGCTCGGAACAAAATGTTGTACACACCACCTGTGTTTCAGATGAACAGGAACAGTTGACAAAATTCAATCATTGATTATAAAATGACCTTCAAGGGAATGTCACTACTCCAAAAAAAACTAAAATATTTATCATTTAACTGTTTTAATTCATGATCTGACTTTCAACAAATCCCATTAAAAGACTAAAATCAGCAATGAATTGTCCCTATTAATTATTATTTTCTGTTTCCAAAGCCTGATATGTCTCCTTACTTTGTGGCATAGACCTTCACTGGTGAAAAAACATGTTGTAATCAATTTTTTTTCATGAATCCCACATAGACCTTTCTGCTGCTGTTAATATTTCTTACTTTTTTCCATCATGTTTGTAAAAGACTACAGATCCAGGCTGTTTTAAAGACATTATTAAACCTTTTTCAAGATGAACATATTTATCACAGTGTAGGTATCTTTCACAATACATCTGACACATGTTTGACACACGTTTTTTATTTAACACTGACCATGACACAGGAATTAAGCTGCTAGCCGCTGATGTAACACGACAGAAATACTTCACACACCTAATGACGGGGCTCAACACTGACTCATGGACTGTAAAAAGCCCCCTCACATTCAAACAGCCCCCATCAGAAAAGGCCATAATCACACAGAGCGTGACGCTTTGAACAAAACTTTGCACTTTATTTTGCGTTTGACAAAACTGAAATTTAGTCTGACTTTCCTGAAGTGTTGTAACACAGAACTGTTATTTATTTTCAGTGGCTGCTGGACAATATACAGGTGTACTGTAAAGTAAACTATACTGTACATAGCTGGATTTTTCCCCTTTCAGATACAAACACAGGTAAATGATGATTAACTTATTTACAGTTATTTCAGTTTTCTACATTAACTACATCCATTTACAATTCATGTTTTAAAATCTGGACTGGCGATATGATTGTTGGCCGTATACATTCTTTACAGTCACTGTCAAATATCTACTCGGCTTTGACTTTGCTGGCATCAGCGGCTGGCTGAGGAGCAGCAGCAGCAGAAGCAGCGTCCGTAGCAGCAGCCGTAGCATCAGCAGCGGGTGCAGCTGTAGTGACCGGCGGGCTGGTGGTGTCGTTTGAAGGGGGAGCGGGAGGAAGAGGATCAGGGTCATCGATGAGGGCCTGCCTCCTCTCTCTCTCCTTGATCACTTGAATCAGGCAGTACGTCACAAACATGACGATGATGGTGGTTATAGGGAAGCCTGGGAAGATAAGAAAAAAAAAGGTTATAAGCTCTCATAAGTCGCTGATCATGCCATTTTAATCTGTTTTATATGTTACTGTCAACTTGCCCGAGCGGTCCGGGGGCAAAACACAAGAGAATAATTCTCCAGGTGGTAATGTATGTGTGTTTATTCCACACATACAAATCAAACACTTTACAACAATAATAATAATCCTCAAAATCCAATTCTCCAATCTCCTTCACATACCAACTCCACAACTCACTAACCCAACAAACATTTCTCCGTCCCTTTTATCTATTTCCCCTTAATCACCTGACTAATTGGTTCAAACCATTGATAGGTGTTTTTACATATTTACACATATAGCAATAAACCCTAAATATTTACATAAATACATAAATACAATATAAACACCAATTTACAAACCCATATACCATTAATAAACACCAACAAATACATACACATGAATATATGAGCATGAACCTATTTACATAACCCCACAAAAACTCCCCTACTCCCACTTCCCACTTACTGCTGTCCTCCAGAACCATACATAAGGGCCACGTTCCCTGGGGACCTGTTTGGACGTGACCCCATGTGAAGACAGAGCAGCAGGTTGTGGTAAGTTTACCTTTGTTACGCCCTAGCTCAATCCACAATATACTTTTTACACGGCGAGCCCGTCGTTAGTTACATTTGTAATTTTTTTTGAGGAACCTCTCACACTTGGGGAATGTAAGGCCTCTCTGTCTATAAACTGTTTTGAAAAGCACCTATGGCTACACCTGCTTTTTGTTGAAAATGGATGTATATAGGTTGAAGGTATCTCAATGTTACCTTTTTCTGTTCATGTTTGCAACTTGTGTTTACATGTTCATCATTTGAATGGCATCACTGAGCACACTGTGTGTTTGAAATTTAAAAAACAACACAATTTTGTGTTTTTGGGTCTATAATGTTGCAACAGCGTGTCGCAGGTTTTATAGGAGATGCTGTACTGAAACATTAAGATACAAAATATCAGCAAATAGCCCAAGACTACATAAAACACTACATCACCTTTGAAAAGCAGCCGTTTGGCGACCAACTTGGCGAAGTCCAAACTGTTCAAGGCCAGGATGTTGTACAACACGATGCTCCAAAAGTTGAAAGTATTAAAGATGGCTCTGATCCGGCGGGATGTCGCTTCCGACATTGCTAGCTGTAAATCAAAATGTATTAATATATAAGAAGAACTTTGTGAAAGCTGAAATGTAAAGACAACCTCCAACTAGCAAACCTCAAGAGAAGCAAAAGGCTCCATGGAGAAGAACTTGGCGGCCCACAGCTCAAAGTTAAGGCCGAAACAGTTTAACAAAGCCCAGACTAGCACCACCTTGCAGGGTCCCAACCAGATGATGGTGACGCCAAAGGTGCACAGCGTTGCCACCAGCTCCTCCACCACATTCACATGTTTCCCACCCAGGTAATCGTATACATACCTACGGATAAGAATAAGGCACCATCAGATCCTCTAAAATCATCAAGGTTAATCAAACTTTTATTGAACTTTTTTTATCTTTTTGAAACACTCACTTGCACAGCCACTCGTTGATCCCTCTGTCAAAATGGCTACGAACGGAGAAAAAAAGAAACACAGGATTAGTTCCACAAAATGATATGCTGAATATAATGAGCCAAATGTGATCAAGCTGTGTAAACTCACGTTTCGGCAAACACATAGAGCATAGTGATGCATTTTGGTGGATTGGGAGGGTCCAGATGATCCAATCTGGACACCGTGTTGATGACTCCGAACATAACAGCTGCTTTTACCCAGTCATACACCAGGTTAAAGTAAGCTAGGCCCACTGGAAACAATGCAGTCACATTAGTCATATATTGTCATTTAATAAATTTAACCACACCTGGCTTCACGTGTCCATAAAGGAACATTAAATGTAGGCAGTTTGGAGGAGGTGGCACAGACCTAGAGCCCAGTCAGAGAGGTGCTTCAGCAGCTTCATGTCGGCGGGGATGGTGAGGATGTACATGAAATGGAAAAGGACGTCCACTACAAGGATGACTCCCAGGTGAAGGGCACCCTGCGTACGGATATTCCACATCTCCCACTCTTTCCTGGTCAGGTCTGACTTGTTGACCTGCAGGGGGCAGCAGACACACATCTCAGAGCCCGATACCTCCACATATCACAGAGAGTACCCAAAGTCTTTACATGGGCATTTGTACTTGTATATATCCAAAGTACCCTTGTACCTTTCTTCACATGTACACCACTACAATTCAGAGGGACATATGGTACTTTTTACTTCACTGCAAATATTTGACAGATTTAGACTTTAATTCAGCTTATAAAATATGATGTTTTGTTATATTAAACTACCAAACAGTTTATAAAAGTACAAATCAATTGACCAAAGATGAATTGGCAACTATTTTGATTTGATCATTTGTCATTTTTCATGCAAGATTTTCTGTTTTTCCTTTGAAAATTTTATAAGAATTTTCAGGATTTTTGTTAGTGTGGTATTAATAACTTTTTGTTTTTTATAATTCTTTCATTACTGATTTCTAAATGTTCTCGTTAATTCCAAGAGAAAATATCTCAATGTTAGATGATCCCAAGTTCAATATCCATCCTCACAAAATTATTTCTGTTGCTAGATGTTCTTTCTCTTCTTTTTTCTGGCATTTATTAGATGATTTTACGTCTTTAGGCCTAAATATTCAAATAAAGAGTACCTTTAAAGAGTAACAACAAGGTTGGAAATCACTGCTGTGTGAACACAACACAATAAATTATTGAGGTCCATCGATGTCTAAAACATTAAGACTGTGAATAAAAACGTACTTGATCATAAAACTTATCAAAGGTCATGATGGGCCCGAAATAGAAGAAGGGGAGGTAGAAGTTGTACTTGAGCAGCTCCAGGATGTTGTAGTTTCCATCTTTCTTCTCACAGTTCTCTAGAGCAAAGCTCATGCAGCGCATTATAGTAAAGCCACAACCTCCATAGAAGAGAATATGACGCAGCTCAAAGTCCCCCTCCACAAAACCCGCCTGTGTGGGGTAGAGACAGGGACGATAAAGAATTTAATGGAATTATGACGAATAATATTCACAAACTTTCGTAATGTAACTTCTGTTCAATGACAGCCGTTTACCTGCCATGACACGAAGGGCTCACACTTGAAGGTAGCAAGGGTGCAAAGACCAGTGAGGAAGCAAAGCCAGCGGATTTTCACTAAGGAGATGCTGTAAAGCAGGATACAGTGGGACAGGATGAGGGTGACGTAGGTCCAGCCCATACTGGTCCATACAGCCAGCAGCCCGTACACCAGGTACACCAAGGACCTGTACTGTGGGAGAGAAATGAAGCGTCACCGCTCGACCAGTGTGCATGTGGTGGAATGAGTACATTTACTTAAGCACTGTACTTAAGTACAAATATAAGGTACTTGTACTTGTACTTTACTCAACTTTCAGATGCTGCTGAGTATTTTTACTTGAATGCATGACTTTAACTTTTAAATATTATTTTCATTGTGGTATTGCAACTTTTACTTCAGGTACTAGTGTGTACAGTGTATTTGCTGGTTGCAGCCCCCTCGTCTCACCCTAGCATGAAGGAGAATCTAATATATAAATGCTACAGATATAACATCTGATTATAAAAAGAAGAAACACCTTTTTACTCAGCTATATTGAAAGATATACTTGGAGGAGCCATGAAAACATCTCATAACATTTGTACACTTTTAACACAGCGTGAGACTCTGCTGACACATGACACGTGGTCCAGTGTTGTCGACCAAACCAAACCGACATAACTGATCTGGCTAAAAATAGAGCTACATTTCTATTTGTTCTCTCCCTCATTCTTCATCTGTAGTCATCCCTCTCTCCATCCGAGACTCTCTCGCACGTCTTTTTTCCTTCCAGCTGGTCCCATTCGTCATCTGCTGTTTAGCCGTATGATATAAAAAGCAACTGTGCAATGTTGCAAAAAATAAATAGCGACAAAGAGGACTGTCAAATGTCAAATGTTTTCGTAAGAACACAGTGAAAGAGATGCACATTAAACTTGAGCTCAGTCAGTAGAAGCACCTGTGGAGCCAGCATGGAGCAGATCTTAGCGAACAGCACATGGCCGGAGAGAGCAAACACTATGTGCGCTCTGAAGGTGGAAAACCACATCATCCACTCTTCATCAGACGTATCCTGTAGAACGATAAACGATAAATGACATTTTTTAATGTTTTTTTTTACATCAATGGCAAACGTCTTGATAAACTATGAATGTTCTCTCACCATTTTCCTCCCAAAGTAGTACCATCCTGGCTTCACACTGGTTTTAAACGTCTTTCTGTTTACACTGGCTGCATATGAGAAAAGAGGAAAAAGATCTGAATTAAACTCCATCAACAAATGAGACTTAGCATATGAGGATACCTCATATAAACACACATATATTTACTTTTTTTGCCACTTTATAGCAGATGTGTAACTTTTTGTTACTTTCAATGAACGCAGCGCAAACACAGGACCTTTCTCTGCTCTGTGGTATTAATACTGACACCTGATCTCCTGTGCGTGGTCTGCATAACTCCAGCTCGTCACCCTCTGTCCCTCTACAAAGTGACAGTGTCTATATGTATACTGCACATTGTATTGTCTGTACGTGACTGTACCACATGAAGCTAAACTTATAACTCAACATAAAACTCACAGCTTCATTTTTTTTTGGAGGGGGGAAACTAAGGCACTGATTTCTTGAAAAGTATCAGATTTTAGAAGTTCATGTTTGCACATCTGCACGTGAGTATGTGTGTAAACAGGGAAAATAACAAATTACAACTTGTAATCCAAATGTATATCATTAGGTTTACTTTCACTCATGCAGAGTTTTGAGCTTGTAGGATGTTCAGCCTCAGACTTCTACAGTTACCCCCTTTTTTTATGAGACAATGTACTACATAGAGTCTGACCAATGCATCTGCATGGGTGATAATGATAACATCAGCTGATGTTAGAGCAGCACATGTATGACAGATCATAAGGGGAGATGAAAGAAGAAAGTGCAGGAATTGTTCAGAACATTGGCTCATAGTTCATGTTAAAACCTTATAAAATATATAATGTATGCACTGCTAAACTCTCATTCCAGTATTGGTATTGGGCTTTAAATATGATTTCATTTAGCTTTCCTTTTATGTGAGTCGTTTTTTAGACGGGTGATCAACTTTTATCCTTGTACATGCACATGTAATTCACAAGCATGATACTCGTTTAGTCTTGTGTGTGTGCGTGTGTGCATGCATGATCTTTCTCATACTCACAACTGGAAACCTCAAAGATCCAACTGGCAGACCAGAACATTGCCAGGCATAGCACCGTGTTGTAGAAATAGATCTCATATTTGGGAAGAGCAGCTTTGATCCCCATCGTGACACAGACAGGAAGAGCGCCGGAGGCTCCTGAACACACAGCAGCAGATCAGTCACTTAAAACAGGTTCCACTTCTGAAAAAAGGCGACAAATGGCGCTACGGGACATCAGAGCTCCCCTGTCTCGCCTCCAAATAACAAACACATCCTGATGCTTCACACCGTGCTCATGACTTCTAGCCTGGTCGGACTGTACAGTCCTGAACCAGCAGCTGTAAGTGTAAAAGTGCAACAATGCCACTTCAGTATCTGTGAGATCTCTTCCTCTAACTAAAAATAGATGTCTCAGCATATCAATCATTCTTGAGTTAGGTGACTGTCACAGTGAGGTACTGTACTTGTTCAGTATTAGAGATGGAAAATAACAGAAGACGCTTATTTCATGTAGAAGTAAGTACTTACTTACTGCATTAAAAAACGTTCCTTTTCCTTTCTGTGACATTTTATAGTTCCACTACACTCCGCTTCAGACAGAGATTTACATTTTCATTGTCTTTATATTTTTCTAATGAGACATCAGGACATAAATTATGTTTAAGTTTTCAGATCCTTATTGTAAAAAATAACCCTTTAAAAGTGAAAGTGCTGCACTGTAGTTTGATCTTCTACAGTGCATTATGTTTTATGAACTGATAATTGATATTTTGTACGTTAAAGCGGCCAGTAGCTATAGCTGTGAGAGAATGTGAGGTTTTCAAATGCAAATACTTGTACAGTGAGCTCGCTTGAGTAAATGTACTTTCTACCGCTACACTAAGTCAGTCTACAAACATTAACACAGTTATCTTTTTTTTTTAGCATTTTTAGAAAATATTAGTTAGTATTATATAGTAAATCTGTTGTAAGAATGTTCTAAAGTGTCTAAACTGCAATGCAAAAAGGGAAAATGCAAAAACAGTAACGACATACTAACTTGTCATTTTGCACCTGTAAGATGTGACAATATTTCCAATTTATTGTCTCTGACAAAAGAATCTTTGAACTGTCAACATTTTTATCCTATTAATCAAAAACTAACAAAAATATTTTAAGTTTTAAGTGTTTTACTCAACTGTTGTATTGTACATTAAAGCAATACTGCCGGTCCGACACATTCTTCTTATTTTGTCAGACTCAGATTTAAAGTGATCGACTTTCCACCGAGATTTCCATGTCACGTGAACATGATCAATCAGGAGGTATTGATTGACAGGAGCTGTTTCACACACACTGTGTCACACAGCTTGATCACTATTATCACTATTGTCTGATGAGTAGTTAAACAGTTCCCTTTTGACGCAAACGTTGTCACAGTGAGTTACAAGATACTGCATGTACTCACTTAATTAGAACAATTTAAGTATCAGGAGTACTCGCGTGGCAGCAGCAGATATAACCATTAGTCATTGTTTGTATTATGGATGTATGCGTAAGCAGCATCTTCATGTTGGAGCTGGTTGAGATGCAGCAGATTTTGAAACTAGCAATGAATCATATTTTATAAGCGTACTATGTTTTCTATGTAAAACTTTATCAGCAGAGTAAATTAAATAAAAATCTGTCAAATAAATATAAAACATGCAAAGTAAGAAAATATTAAAGGACAGTTCATCAAAATTTCTTGAGGCTACTTGAGTAGTTAAATGAACTTGCACACCTCTTCATATGTCAAATATTAACTTACTGCATGCTTCAAGCTGTCGTCTCTTCTGTAACACAACGGCTATTTTAGTTTCTCTTTTGCATTAAAGAGTCACTCATGTCGTTCACTTGTCTTTGTTAAATGATTGTTAAAGCCACCATCAGTTGGGAGTTTTATCTACATGACTTGTGATCATAAAGTACAAAGAACAGTGTGGGCAAGTTTCCACAGATGAGACGTGAACACACCAACAAAGTGCAGCTGCCTGCTATTTTTAACCAAACAACTTCTCTCCAGTGAGGTTATTAATCTATTCTTCTGCATCAAATCATCCCAGTGTTGATTTGTAATGCAGAAACCACATTACAAAAATCTCTTTTCCACTTATTTTAACCGACTGTATTAAAAAATCCTCCTTGTTTTCTTGTTCACAATGTCTCAGTGAGATGCCTGTTAAATACCACACGGTCATGCACTTCAGTTTGTCCTCCAGCAGCACCTGTTATGATACTGACCTTGAATGCAGCCGTTCCGAACACACGCAGAAAGTTGCTATAAATAAAAACTCACCTTTTGGATTTGCTCAAGTGGAGAGAAAAAAAAGCAGATTAAAAAAAAAAAAAAAAGTAGTGAGAAATGTAAACTTTTACATGTGCTGTGCATCTACAGAGAGCCGAGTGGGCCACGGGTCCCTCTGACTCCCTGAGAGGGAGCTGCCACTGGTTAAAGGTGACATGATGTATTTATACTTTGACCAGTGACACAGAGGGGGAGGAACATGGAGGAGGGCTGCTAACAGACTGTAAGCCTCACAGCATTAAGGAACCTGAATTATCTTTGCATGTTTTGATGTAGAAGTATGCAGCAAAGGGTAACGCTACCAAAAACCATGTCCTGCAACTATGTAGAGAATATAAGTCTTCAAAAATAAAAACAAAGATCATGATTCAGTGGTTACATTATCATATTTTCCATATTTGGGGTTGACAGATCTGGAGGGTCTAAGTCTGTTGCAAATTTGGAGCCATGGCCAAACGTCCATGCTTGTCACGTTCTACAATGAACTGTGAAACAACATGCAGTGCCGTCTAGTGACAGCAGCACAAAAAACAATGCAGATGGTGACGGCTGTAGAACAGAAGAAGATGTTTACACAAAGAAAAGAAGCGTATAGGAAGCTATGTGGTTTATTTGAAAGCGTAAATCAAGGCAGTATACATATATATGAAATGTATGAAACTCAAATCCATACCTGGCTATATGTTTTCTGCTTTCACAGTATCAGTACTACACATCCATCTGGGAGTTGTTAAGAGAGTTGCTCAGGTGACGGTAACACTGAAGCCACAGAGGACTGGATTAACCCTCCAACTTGTTTGTGATTGGTTGAGCTTTCCTCCAGTCTATGTGACATGTTCCAGTCTCACACCATCATAAACAACTCCCAGTGAAAGATAATATCTTTGTCCTGTATATAAAATTATAAAATTTCTGAGAATAATAAGCTTTCGGTTTCAAGAAATAACTATAGCAAAATGTTAAATCTTTATTGGTCCCTAGAGGAGTCCCAGTTTGGTTATTCCTTCTTGCTGGTTTCCTGTCCTTCAAAGATGGGGTACTTGCTCTCCACCTCAGCCCACGTCAAGCTGCCATTAGCCAGATCACGAACCATCCCTGGCAACTCAGTGACCTGCAAACAAACGAACAAATCAGCAAACACGTGGTACCGTACAAGCCTTTGTTCATTGAAGCTGCAGTTATTGGACTGTACTACCTCGGCCCTGATCTGCCTCATCGAGTCGCGGTCTCTTAGAGTGGCCGTGTGAGGCGACTTGTTCACCGTGTCGAAGTCCACGGTGATGCCGAACGCCACGCCGATCTCGTCTGACCGGGCGTAACGCCTCCCGATAGATCCCGAAGAGTCGTCCACTTTGTGAGACACGCCGTTTTTAGTCATGGCCTCGGCTAACGGGGAGAAAGAACACGAAAAATTAATCAATTTTAAAAGATAACAAAAAGGAGATAGCCTAAATTTATAAAGAAACAGTTTTGGGAAATACCCTTATTTGCTTTCTTGCCGTGACCTAGCTCAAGATCAATACGAAACTCATTAAATATTTAAATATATTTAAAATTGTGGTGGTAAAAATATTTTTGTTACATTTGAACAGTTTATCCCCGTTTCCGGTCTTTATGCTAAGCTAAGAGAAATGTGTCTGGTATGTCATTTGTCTTAGTTGTAAGTTAAGTTAAGTCTAACCCTTGACAAAGTGAAACAGAAATATTTCCCAAAATGTCAAACTATCTCCGTAAACTAAATGTTACTGTATATAAAATCTGAGTGTCAAACTTACACAACTGCTGGACAAATGTCTTAAACTCCTGGTTTTGGCTCAAGGGTAGGATGGAACATTTGTATGGAGCTACAGTGGCAGGGAAGCTGAAATACTGGACAAGAAATAAAACATCTTTAATAATAATAATTTAAAAAAAAAGACCCAAACAATCATTGTTACTCAGATCTCTTTGCTTGTTTTCGGAGTATTCTCACCGTCCTCTGTTCATCCCCTTGCCGGACGTGGAACGAGTGTTCGAAGATAGAGTACATGATTCGGCCGATGCCAAAGGACGGCTCGATTACATTGGGAACAATCTCCTCCACTGTGGGAAAATAGAGACTGTTGTTTTCCCACATGAACAGCTCATTGTTCTGCTCTACAGCGCTGAGGAAAGTCTGCTCGCCTCTTACCGTGCAACGTTTTCTGGAACCTCTTCACACTGACCATGTCTTTGGTCAGTTTAAAAGTCTTGCCCGCCGTCTCAAGGCTGAACTCCCTGCAGGCGTAAACACAACACCGAATTAACTTTGGATAGAAATACACACAATCACGTTCATGAATAACCTTTTCTTCAAGGGGAAATTACCCGTTTTCATTGAGAAGCTTCTCCTGGTCACTGATGTAGCATTCGTCACAGACGGCCAGGTACTCCAGAACCAACTTGGCATCTTTCTTGTAGGCCATTCCTATGGCTCCCTTATTGGGCTCAAACTGGACAACATTTACTACTTTGTGTGAAGAAGTTAAGGAGTAAAACAGAGGAATCAGCATTTTACAGAGATCACGGCCTTCTTCAGCAAACAGAAACAAATCAAGGTCAGTAAGGTAAATAAGAGAACTAATTTGCATATTAGAGTCAAAATTGGTTTCCTGACTTGTGATATCACAAAATCATATAGTACGTAAACACACTGAACTCAAATTTAAGAGATCACAGAGAAACCTTCTTTCTTCTGCAGATGGATGTGAAAACAGACCTGCACCTTCATTATCCTGCACAGTGGAGCTCAAACATCCTAAATACCATGAAAATAAGCAGAACGCATTTTTAAGTGAAGGGAGACTTTAAAGATCCAGATTTTAACATAGCTGACTTTGGCGACTCCTACTGGTAATATCAGAAAATACACGCTAGTAGATTTACTGCTTGCCGGTGTAGAACATGCACAAAACATGTAACTGTAACATGTAACTTTCTAAGTGCAGGTTGTGATCAGATGATAGTCGGTTATGAGGTTGTTGGACAGGGAGAATTAAAGGATATGGGTTCTTTCAGTGGCTTTTCAGCCACTAGAGGGACTCTGGTGGCTCTGGAGTGGCACGAGAGGTCATAGCAGGCTCGGTCAGCACAGCCCACGATCTCAATCCAACCCTGAAGGAGCAAAAAACAAAACTTGGACTCGAGTCCACAGTTCCAAACATCTCCGTCTATACGTGTGAATAAAAGAAGAAGATTTACTTACATAGGAGGTTTTGGACTCAGCGTCCCAGCAGTCGCACGCGTAGTGAGCCATCTCGTTTTCCATGTGCTGACGGAAGCGCACTTTGTCTTTGGACAGACCCACTTTAATTAGATAGAGGTAGATCCTTCCAATGAAGTAACCCAACACTGAATTGTTGATCACTCCCTGTAGCATAGAGGCAAAGAAGATTTGTAACTATGTCCGCATTAGATCAGGCATGTTGTATAATTATAAGTCAATTAAACGATGCCCACCTGCTCCACGGCGTCCCCCAGCCTCATGATTTGTGCGGACTGGCCGCTGGTCTGAGCCTTGGAAGAGAACAACATGATCTCCAGGTCGGCCACGTTGGAGAATTTAGGGTGGATCTTGTCGTTTGGGTCCACAAAGTGCTCGATCTCAGCCATGGTGAACTCCCTGCAAATCAGGAGGAGTTTACATCTCACTGTACAGTCGTCATAATGTGCAAGTGAGGAATAAAGGAGTGTCTGATTACCTAACACGAATGAGTCCGGAGCGAGGGGAGATCTCGTTCCTGAAGGAGTTTCCGATCTGAGCGGCACCAAAGGGAAGTTTCCCCTGATTAAACTCCAGCAAGCGTTTGAAGTTGAGGAACATTCCCTGAGCGGTTTCAGGCCTCAGATAGCTGCAAAGTCACAGTTAGTTGATATAATTTTAATACGGCAAATGCTTCATAGAAGAAGAGAGAAGAAGATGCTGTGTTTTTACTCATCAGTACCCGGGCGTGTTCCCGCCTGGTCCGATGGACGTCTGAAACATCAGGTTGAAGGAGACGGGAGGTGTGAGGTCATTTCCTGTTGAAGGGGACTTGACGTTGTATTTGACAAAGAGGTCAGCGAGCTCCTGCTGGGTGTAGTTGTCCATCTAGAGCAGAGAGAAAAACCATTAGAGGGTTAATATTATTGTCAGTATATGTTGTTGTTTTGCATGTGAGTGGAGACGTGTTTGCCAAGCGCCCACCTGAGTGATTACATCGTCCATCTCGGCCGCCTTCTCCGCAGAGCACTTCTCATCGGACATCAGTTTTTTCAAGTGAGCTGTGATAAAAACACAACACTTCATTTAGCAGCTGTGACAGTGATTTAATCAGTGATTCAATACACATTTTAAATCAGTCAAGTCTTGTTCCTTTTTGCATGAAATTGTTACCCATTTGTAAAGGAGGTTCCAACGAGGTGCAAAATGGAAAATATTTTAAAAGATTTTGGATTTGGAAGCAGTAAAATCCATAAAATACAAACGTCCTGTTGTCTTAATGTTGATTCTGGAGTCCAGGTTCATTTAAACAGTCCTGATCTCATATGAATGGTTTCCTTTCGTCTGCACAAACACAGCTATAAGAGGTAATCACTCAAAATTTCACTACAGAGCAGTTTTTTTCACTTTTACTAAATACATTTAAAGCTGAAAGTTATTTTTGTGCCTTTTTTTTTGAAAGTCAGTGTATTCAACTGCAAACAAAGGTTTTTAAAAAAGTTGTTTGGTCTACAGACAAACATGAAATACGGTGCCAACTGGTTTTATTAAGTAAAACTTTCTTATTATAGTCACAGATGATCAGATTAACTCAAAACACCTGAAAAAGCAGTTTGTTATGTAATCCTGCCTCCCCTTAGGGTAAACATCTCAGTAATGGTCTATGAGGGCAGGCAGAAACATGTCCAGTCCTTAAAGACCATCTTAAACATGCTTGCCCTGCAGAGAATAATTCAAAAAGGTGGAAAATATAACCAGCATATAGTGGCTGGTTGATTGTGATGATATATTTTGGAGTTTCGGATACATATAATTTGCACGTGAAGGGTTTTGCCTTCAGGTCATCAGTTCATTCTTCTCTTTAGGAATGAAATCTGACACCTTGTTAGCAAAGCAGGGACTGGAGGGACTGGACTAGGTGTGGCCCATTTGAATTCTACAAATGACATAATGATGGTGTAGGACAACGTCACCTTTCAGGAGGTGATCAGCACGGTAGCATTCTCCTGTCTTGGCATCTTTCACCATGTAGTCAGCGAATTTATCCACATGCCCCGACGTCCTGTGAGGGACAAATGCAACTTTCTCATTCAAGACAAGGTGCAATAGAAAAAGTTGCACGTCGAGTTTATCGGCACATACTTGAGGACGGGCTCGGGGGTCAGCATGGTGCAGTCGATCTCCAGGATCTGCTCCTCCTGGATGAAGTGCTGCCGCCACACCTGCAGGATGTTGTTCTTCAGGGAACAGCCAACGGGGCCGAAGTCGTACAGGCCGCTCACACCTGAGAAACAAACAGTACATTTAAATATATTCATGCAACTACGTGCTGTGCTTATTTTGTAATAACTTACCTCCGTATATGGCAAAAGCCTGATCGTAGAAGAATCTCCTCTTTAAAGTATCCTCCATCTTCACTCTGTCCACTGTGTCATCTTTGGGCTGCAGAGCTAGCTCCTACAAAGTGATTGTAAAAAAGTTGAGGAAATTTTGCCTCAGACTGGATGAGTGAAATCGAAACTGACCAGGCTGTAAACATGTATATTTCTGCTGTAAAGTTGGACATTTTAACATGGGGACTTATGGAGACTGACTTGTTCTGTAGTCAGCCTCGAGTGGACGATTGAGGAAGTGCAGTTTTAGGCACTTCAGCATTCACTTCACAGCTACTGAGATTGCCACTGAAGTGAAAGGCACTTTAAGAGCAGTAATGTATTGTGTTTGAGTCTGCAGTGGACATTTGGTGAATCCTTCTCCATCATTTTGAAAAGAAAAAGGCTCCCAGAATACTTCCACACCTGAACAAATTTACATATTTGCCCTTAGGGCCTTGAGCTATAGCTGCCTGCTTTGTCAGTCCAGACATGACATTGCACATTAGGCACATTTTGATCATCTGGTAATCCCTGCGAGGAAACTATAAAAGATCTAACTGCACCTATTCAGTGAGCTCGTACTCCTCTTTAAAGTATCCTCCATCTTCACTCTGTCCACTGTGTCATCTTTGGGCTGCAGAGCTAGCTCCTACAAAGTGATTGTAAAAAAGTTGAGGAAATTTTGCCTCAGACTGGATGAGTGAAATCGAAACTGAAAGCACTGCATGCAAACTAAAAAAAAAATCTATGACACAAACAGAAAGTGGAAGCAAACGATGCCAGGATGTAGATAAGACAGGAAATAAACAGTAAGCGGTTCACACCTTTGCCTCGAGAATCTTTTTCCGGGCTTTCAGCTCTGCAACGGCTCTGCCCAGCTCCTGCTCTGTGGCGCCTTTTTCTTTCAACTGTTGCACCAAGTCACCCTGCGGAAAAATATATTTTCCCCTCAGAAAACAACTTACAATTTAACCAAGTCATTGTTTTATAGCTACATAATAAACTAATAATAATAGTAACTTTATTTATTTATATAGCACCTTTAAAAACAGAGTAGTTCTTTGAGAGAGGAAACAGGATACGCAAAAGCAGAAGAAGGTTACGAACACGGTAACAGCAAAAGATATTTAAAAGATGAGACAATATAAAGCATTTTAAAAAATTAAAAAAATAAACGATACACTAAAATATGATACAATAAAATATGATAAAAAGATAAAATAATACATTAAATAGGACAAAAATAATACAAAGTAATAAATATAAGTAGAAAACACACAAACAGCCACATGCATACACTCATCTTTTTTTCTCTTTCGTTTTTGTCTGCACTTCCTGTAATTATAGTTACAGTTACCCTCTAATCTTCTATTTTTAAACATCCACATGGGGTATATATTTAGAGATAAATGCTGCTATAGGAGGGCAAATGTAAAGTTTGTACGTATGTATCATATACTGCATTATGCGTCATTTTTTTAGTTTTAGTTTTAGTTTAACTGGGTTTACATAAGTCGTCACATGCTCTGCAAAACTTCTAGTCATTGGAAAAAAAATCTGTTGCAGCAGCTGAACCAAACAACGAGCAAACATATTCAGAAAAACAACAGTTTTCATCCTCATAGACATAAGCTGTAAAATCATTATGTACAGTTTCATGCTGATTAAATCTGGTATTAGAATAATCACAGACTGGACGATACGTTTACGCGCTGCAGGTGTGTTACCTGTCTGAATGTCTCACCTGTTCCCTCACAGCCTCCCTCAAAGGCGTCAGTACTTCTTCCATGTTGACACGTGTATCAGAGCTCAGCTGCAGCGGTGCCGGGATCGCTCAGGACTGCTCTCACTTTCCTCCTTCAGGCTTCTTTAAGTTCAGAAAATAAGGGGGAGGTACCGCGTCTCTGTGCAGGCTGTCTGAAACCAGCGCTTTGTGTTGCATCATCCAGGAAACCCATTCAAAGCCTTTGTGCTTCTGCACTGAAGACAGATGTGAACCAAAGTCCACCAACAACCAGGCACAGCTGTGTTAATGCAGGGGTTATAGCATTGTTCCTCCTTGAGTAAACATAGCAAATGATTTGCATAGTGCCAATGATTTGGTTATTTGATTTGAAACACAAATACATTTCAATCAAAGTAAACTGAAATAAAAAAAGATAAAATCAGATTTAGTCATTTTTCCTCTAATAGTAATACTAAGTATTAAAGTAAAGACATAGACTGTTTGTTTTTTAATGAAAAAATGGAGCTTGGGTGGAGCTAAGAGGTTTCTAGTAATGGCACTCGCCTGTTAATGTATGTTAATTATGCATAACTTTAGGCTTTAATATAATTTGAACAGGTGAGTTTTTATAAAGATTCAGACTCAGTACAGTTGTCATGAACGAGGAAATTATCTATAGAGACCAAAACTGTTTTTTGTACCAGGCAGGATGTTTATTCCTGCTGTAAAGTTGGACATTTTAACATGGGGACTTATGGAGACTGACTTGTTCTGTAGTCAGCCTCAAGTGGACGATTGAGGAAGTGCAGTTTTAGGCACTTCAGCATTCACTTCACAGCTACTGAGATTGCCACTGAAGTGAAAGGCACTTTAAGGGCAGTGATGTATTGTGTTTGAGTCTGCAGGGGACATTTGGTGAATCCTTCTCCATCATTTTGAAAAGAAAAAGGCTCCCAGAATACTTCCACACCTGAACAAATTTACATATTTGCCCTTAGGGCCTTGAGCTATAGCTGCCTGCTTTGTCAGTCCAGACATGACATTGCACATTAGGCACATTTTGATCATCTGGTAATCCCTGCGAGGAAACTATAAAAGATCTAACTGCACCTATTCAGTGAGCTCGTACTCCTCTTTAAAGTATCCCCCATCTTCACTCTGTCCACTGTGTCATCTTTGGGCTGCAGAGCTAGCTCCTACAAAGTGATTGTAAAAAAGTTGAGGAAATTTTGCCTCAGACTGGATGAGTGAAATCGAAACTGAAAGCACTGCATGCAAACTAAAAAAAAAAAAAAAATCTATGACACAAACAGAAAGTGGAAGCAAACAATGCAAGGATACTAATTTTGTAACAATAAATAATCCACAATCTGCTGGCTACAATGACATGAAAGTTTTATTTTATCTGTAATGATTTAAAGTTTGAGAACTACTCACAGAATATTCAGTAATTCTGTGTCTGTTTATTGTGCTGGATGTTTTCCACGGCAGAAACATGTGCCCTGTCCTCAAGCTCTACACAACATGTAGAGTTTTGGGACTTCCCCATGAGGATTCCCCTCCAGGAAAAACCATCTGATGACATCTAGTGGTCTAAATGAATAATAGACATTAATCTGCTGCTGCTATAATCCAAGATGCAGACTTTTATGCTGTTACACATGATGAAACCTGCGGCTTGCTGTAGCCGCTGTGTTTGTGACCTGACACTCTTGTTATAGCCGTGATCTCTGGACATTTAGTACGTTGTACGTCGATCTGTCTGCGAAGCTTTGAGAGCTGGATAGAAAACATTAAGAGTTGAATGCCCATGTCCAGTAAGTGCTGGCTGTTTTTATTGAAATTGTTAAATATCTCAATCCACTCTGCCTGAAAACCGGAACGGTGGAAGCCTCCTTCCACCGACAACAACCTGATTACATTTTTCTTCCTTTTAAAAAGATAGCGACATGGTCATAACATGGATGAAAAGTTGCTCTTCGAAAGAAACAACAGTCCTGTGCAAGCTTTCCACAACTGTTAGATATGATGAGTACATGACATTTGAGTGATTGCAGTGGTGTAGAACACAAGGCGCACCACTATAGCTTATCACAATACAGTTGCAATATTTCTTCCTGCGATGCATGTGCAACAAGTCTGTGGATTATTATTATTTTTTTTTTGAAATGGAGTGACTGGCAGACGACCAAGCTTTACTCTTCGACTGTGTCCCTCTTGCTGGTCTCCTGTCCTTCGAATATGGGGTACTTCATCTCTACTTCCGCCCAGCTCATTGTGCCGTTGGACAAATCCCGAACAAGCACAGGCAACTCACTGACCTGTGGAGAAAAAATAAATAAAACATGTTTATGTAACTGTGTACATAAAGAGACACTACGTTTGAGAAATCTGAGGGAACGTGGCGCTGTACCTCTGCCCTGATCTGCCTCATCGAGTCGCGGTCTCTCAGAGTGGCCGTGTGAGGCGTCTTGTTCACTGTGTCGAAGTCGATGGTGATGCCGAACGCCACTCCGATCTCGTCCGTCCTGGCGTAGCGCCTGCCGATGGATCCTGAGGAGTCGTCCACTTTGTGCGACACGCCGTTTTTAGTCATGGCCTCGGCTGAACGGGAAGAACGACAACAAAGTTAGAGAAGTCGAGCGCAGTGGCGGCACGCGGTGCTTCCCCTTCACAAACAGAAATAGAGCATGTACAGTATGATTATGCGGGCGCTTACATAATTCCCTCACGAATGGGGCGAATTCCTGGTTTTGACTCAGAGGCAGGACGGAACATTTGTACGGAGCTACAGTCGCGGGAAAGCTGAAGAACTGTGGAAAAGAAAAACGAGAATCACTGCAGGCGACAAAAAGACGACACAATGCACACAATGAGCCTGATGACATTTTAGATTATGTCAATATTACCACACTGCGTCATGAGTCATTTAAGATTATGTACCAACTGTTAATCAGTTCAATGTTGACATCATCAACATAGGAACTGAGAGTTAGCAGCCGCAATTAACTTCTGTCATCTTCAAATTTGGAGTCAATGATCCTTAAAACTTTTATTCACACAACAAGGAGTGAGGCAGCCAGGTAGTAAAATCTGTTATTAATTAGCTATTAAATATTAAAATGTACCACGGTTGGTGGTTTGAGGGGGATAATGTCTGTTATTGCACAGGTAGCATCACTATCGACCCCTGCTGTACAGCAGGACTCTAAATGGTTGATACAAAGACAAAATCGACTTACCGTTCTTTGCTCGTCACCTTCTCTGACCTGGAATGTGTGCTCAAAGATGGTGTACATGATCCTACCGATGCCAAAGGAGGGCTCGATTACGTTGGGAATAACCTTCCTCCACTGTGAGCAAACAAGAAAACGGACAGAAGCTGCGTGTTAGAGAAGTCGTCTTCGTCCACAAGAAAATCCATTAATTTCTCATGAGCGGATCTCACCGTGCAGGGTCTTCTGGAACCGCTTCACGCTGACCATGTCCTTTGTGAGTTTGAACGTCTTGCCTTCTGTCTCGATGGTGAACTCCCTGCAGAGGAAGAAGAACATGCTGACTGTGCTGGAAACGGCGGAGCCACGACCTTTTCCATCATCGGGCGCACACGCTGTACGACCGCGGTTAACGGGCACTCACCCGGTCTCGTTGAGCAGCTGCTCCTGTTCTGTAATGAAGCACTCGTCACACACGGACAGATACTCCATCGCTATCTTGGCGTCCTTCTTGTACGCCTTCCCAATGGCTCCCTTGTTGGGCTCGAACTGGACGACATTTACAACTTTGTGTGGAGCCGTTAAGGGGAATAACTGAGGAATGATCAGGCATGTGAGGGCTTATAACGTTCATTTTGCTTGGTAGCGGTGCCACAGTTTAAGGATATGGGTTCTTTTAGAGGCTTTTCAGCGACCAGAGGCACCTTTGTGGCTCGTGCGTGGCATTTCAGATCGTAGCAAGACCGGTCAGCACAGCCCACTATCTCAATCCAGCCCTGCAAGGGGACAAACATTGTTAGTGGACTAACCTGATAACAAATGAGGGCGGTAAAAAAAAATAAAAAAAAATGGAAAGGGCCATACATAGGAGGTTTTGGTTTCAGCGTCCCAGCAGTCGCAGGCGTAATGAGCCATCTCGTTGTCCATGTGCTGTCGGAAACGCAGCTTGTCTTTGGCGATACCAACTTTAGTAAGGTAGAGGTAGATCCTCCCGATGAAATATCCCAGGACGGAGTTATTGATCACTCCCTAAATAAAAGAAAAAGGTATTTAATTCAGAAAACAACCTTAAACACAATTCTAACTACAGCCATGTTACAGTCGCGTTATGGACATTTCAACAGCTCTATCATCATATTTATCTGTGAATACATCTACAAGCCCTTTTTGGTATGTTGTAAACAGATGTACATCTTCCAAATATCAACTTTGTTGTACCTGCTCCACAGCGTCCCCCAGCCTCATGATTTGTGCAGACTGGCCGCTGGTCTGGGCCTTGGAGGAGTATAAAATAATGTCCAGATCGGCTACATTGGGGAATTTGGGGTGGACCTTCTCATTCGGATCCACAAAGTGCTCGATCTCAGCCATGGTGAACTCTCTGTGTGGAAATGTGGAGCGATTAGTACAAGTACAGACACAATACTTATTGTGTATATTAAAAAGGGGGACACGGTGGAATCTCTCACCTAACACGAATGAGTCCAGAGCGAGGAGAGATTTCGTTCCTGAAGGAGTTTCCTATCTGAGCAGCAGCAAAGGGCAGTTTTCCCTGGTTGAACTCCAACAGACGCTTGAAGTTGAGGAAGATTCCCTGAGCGGTTTCAGGCCTCAGATAGCTGCGAGTTTCGATCAAAACACTCAGTCAACAAAAGACACAAATGCGACGAACATCGAGCAGAAATTCTGTGCGGTATTACATTTTTACCCTGGCATGTTCCCCCCGGGTCCAATGGACGTCTGAAACATCAGGTTGAAGGAGATGGGAGGTGTGAGGTCATTTCCTGTGGTGGGTGACTTGACGCTGTATTTCACAAAGAGGTCAGTCAGCTCCTGCTGGGTGTAGTTGTCCATCTGAAAACAATATTAAGAGACAAATAAGTACAGTGAATCATTTAAAAAAAAAAAAACAACGGCTTTCCGTTTGTCTCGGCTAACACTGACCTGAGTGATGACGTCCTCCATCTCAGCCTTCTTCTCTGCCGAACACTTCTTATCGGACATGAGCTTCTGGAGATGAGCTGCAGGACACGGAGACATAAGAACAAAAAAAAAAGTTAGTTCATAGATAGATGAACACTGAACCTTTCAGCGGGATGTCGTGCACGTCTTTTTAGAGAGACTGTTCAAGATATTACATAACTTTTTCCTCACGTTTCGTCCTGTCATTTCTCTTTGGCGTCCAATTAGTCGTCGAGTCTTTCAGGACCTGACATGTTCTCCTTATATATATATATATATATATATATATATATATATATATATATATATATATATATATATATATATATATATATATATATATATCAAATTCCCTCCACCACCACCACCTCTTTGGCACCGTTTCAAATCGCTGTGGTCCCTGCAAGCTCGTATGACTGTGAAAAGCCCCCTGTGATTTCTGCTGGTCCAACCACTTCTATTCTCCCCTCGGGCACAACAGTGATACTCCGAGCCGGGCCAAACCAGCAGGAGCGACTAACAAAAAAATTACCTTGGACCGCGTCCATCCCATGCGTTTGCAGAATCCCATGAATAATACAGATGAAGAACTCACAAAAGAACTCGGCTGGAGGTGCCTGCAGGACGACTAATCTTTAGTTTGCACTGCAGCGTAAGGCTTTAAATACACAGGAGTAATCTTACCTTTGAGGAGGTGGTCAGCCCTGAAGCATTCACCATTCTTGACATCTTTCACCATGTAGTCAGCAAATTTGTCCACATGCCCTGATGTCCTGCAAACAAACAGAATATTTAATTTTCAAGACTTAAAAAAAAAAAAAAAAAAAAAAAAAAGGAAGCGTCATGAATGTTTAATTCCATCCGAACGATGTATCTGCAACCGGGCTATGGAAGGCTGCTATGGTGGCAGCTTCCATGCATAAAATTGCAGAATCAATATGCGCCTGTTTACAAAAACCCACAGTTCAGCACTTCGGAGCTGACTCTAGGAACCACCAGGCACTTGATACGGTGACAAAAAACATATGTGTATCAGCAGACAGAGGGATGAGAAGACCACATACTTGAGGACAGGCTCGGGGGTCAGCATGGTGCAGTCGATCTCCAGGATCTGCTCCTCCTGGATGAAGTGCTGCCTCCAGGCCTGCAGGATGTTGTTCTTCAGGGCGCAGCCCACGGGGCCGAAGTCGTACAGGCCGCTCACACCTGAGGAGCATTACTGCATGGTAACAGAAATCCACAGGCCAAGCGAAACCTTTGTTCTCCTAACGTCAGCGGCTTTAAGTCTCACCTCCATAGATGGCAAAGGCCTGGTCGTAAAAGAAACGCCTCTTGAGGGTATCCTCCATCTTGGTCCGATCAACGATGTCATCTTTAGGTTGCAGTGACAGTTCCTGCGATGAGAGTCACACTTCAAAACAGAGGCTATAATGCTGTCACGTTGAGTTTGATGACCAGGATCAATGTAGGAATATCTAAACATGGATTGACATTGTTGATCTTCAGGAACGGCTTATTATAAATAAACCTAAGACTCAAGAAGGTCCACTTACTTAACTTCTGGCACTTTCAACCACATCTCAGGGTGTTCATTTAGCAAATGGAGACGTACAATTGAAACTACAGTGTACTAGGCTGCGTTACAGTCTCTGAACTAAGTAGGTGATCCTTCCAGCTTATAAATTTTGGAGTAGCACAGTGGAGTCATTTCACAGCTTCACAAGAAGGTTCCCGGTTCGAACCTCGGGCTGAGAGTGTGCAGCGTCTAGTTCTTCCTAACTTCCCCTCGCAATCCAACGACATGACTAAACAGGTTAAAAAGAAGGTCGACCCTAACTTGTCCAAGCCTTAAATCAGCTGGGATGAGGATAAGCGGTAACAGAAAACGGATTACAGCAACATATTAGATTTGAACACATGACCCCGGTTTTGTGAGTCAGGGTTCCCACACCTTTTGAACAAATTCAAGCACTTTTCAAGCACCTTCAAGCACCAGTTTTTCCATTTTTCCAGCACCTTTAAATAGGTAGCCTACTAGTTGTGTTTGCCATGATGGTCATGGGAAGCGCAGCGGTGCCACTATATGGCATAATAATATGGGTCTAATTAGCATTATTTCATATGGTGGTAGATTGACTGTTTTGATTTTTAACTAATTGTGATTTTTCAAGCATTTTCAAGCACTTCACAAAAAAATCAAGCGTTTTCACAACCTTGAAAACACTGAATTGAAATTCAAGCATTTTCAAGGAATTCAAGCACCCGTGGGAACCCTGGTGAGTGTCAACACGGTGGACAAAAACTAACAAAAGTCCAGGCATGCTCCCTAGATTTTAATCTAAGTACAGCAGCCTGATTACATAAGGGAGAGATGACGAGTGTGGGGATGACAAAGCAGCTTGAAAACCTGTTTTTCCCCATCAATGTTTTTCCACATGCACAGGTAAGGCGCGCTCACCTTGGCCTCCAGAGTTCTCTTCCTTGCCTTCAGCTCAGCCACAGCTTTAGTGACGTCCACATCAGGGGCTCCATCCTGTTTCATCTGGCGCACAAGGTCCCCCTAAAAAAACAAAAACACATTTAGGAAACTTGGATTCAACTCTCAAATAAATCTGGGCATGTTAACAATCTCAGTCAGCTGATTTTTTTTTTTTTTGTTAACCCCACCCTGCCTCCAAGTGTCTGCAGCCTGCAGCACTGAAACGTGGCACAGGGCGCAGACATGACGCCAACTAGCGTTAGCAGCTAGAGAGTAATGGCCTGAGCTCATTCATCGAGGAGCCGGTTAAAGCCGGGTCCAAACTCTCCCTCCAGCTGTGAGGCAGGTGAATAAAAGTGTGTGAGCAGCCAGACTCAGCTGAGATGTTACCTGCTCCTTCACCGCGAGCCTCAGAGGCGCAAGGATTTCTTCTATTTTGTTGCCGTCCATGGTTCTTCGTCCTTCCTGCTGCAGCCACGGGCTCTTCTGCTTCTTCTTCCGCAGGCACACCGACGCCGAGAACGGCCTGCTGCTGTTGTTCTGAGGCGGGTAGCGGAGCGACAGCCGAACCGACCGGACCGTGGACAGCGGACAGAGGGAGTGGATCTCGGTGCTGGTCCTCCTCAGCAGGGCTGATGTCGCGCTACGAAGCATGGACCGAGAGAGGATGATGAAATCTCTGCGAGCACGTAAACGCTGCTTCCGGTCCGCGCAGGCACTTTCCATACGACCGGAAACAGACACATGGCGCAGATTCGTCAAATATAAAACATTCAATGAAATTAAATACTATAATCAAATAAAATATAACTAAACTAAACTAAATTAAATTAAATTAAACTAAACTGAATTAAATTAAACTACTCGAAACTAAACTAAAATAAATGTAATTAAATTTATTTTAATTACTCTGAACTAAACTAAACAAATTAATTTAATTTAATTCAACTAAAATAAATTAAATTAAATTAAACTAAATCAAATTAAATTAAACTAAAATAAGTTAAATTAAATGAAGTGAAATGAAATTGATACATTTTTAGTTACATTTAAAGGTCCAGTATGTAAGATTGGGGGGCTATCTATTTGAGAGACACTTTTTTGCATTTCAGTTACATAGTTTTAATATAAATTAAACTAACTAACTTAACAATTAATAAGATTTATATAATAGTACTAATGACCTCAAAATGACTGAATTCATTTTCACTGCTGGGTTTTGACAAACTAATTGGCTTTATTAATATTGAATGCATAATGCATACATTTCTTTCAGTGTAGATAGATAGATAGATAGATAGATAGATAGATAGATAGATAGATTTAGATAGATAGATAGATTTAGATAGATAGATTTAGATAGATAGATTTAGATAGATAGATAGATAGATTTAGATAGATAGATTTAGATAGATAGACTTTATCATAACAAATACATTTTAAAGCCATCTATGGGAATTAAATTAAATTAAAAATAGTTCAATTGAACTTTTATTAGAGTTTGGAGAAACCTTGAGAGTTAAATTATATCACAGGCTACAACAGAAAGTGATTTTTATTCCACTTGTTTTCTGAGAAGGATCCTATCTTGCTCAGTGTTGAGAGGTGTAATCTTTTGTATGTAGGCTGCTGTCTTTCTGAAAATACAGCAACAACATACAGAGTGCAATAATCAGGACACAGTGGATCTTTCTTGCATTTTGATGTTTATTAATAGATCAAAATTCCAGAAACTTTATTGTCCACTTTATTTTCAGCCAGTGTTACAGCTTTTCTTCTTCATGCACCTCGTAAGAAGGTCAAATGTGCTGAAACACCTTTCTATTCTTTGTATCATCTATATTTCAAATAGTACATGTTTGACAACCTTTTCATCACCTGAACAGTAATTCTACATTCAGTGACGTGCGTTTTATTGAATTTGAGAAGTAAAGGATGAGAAGAATTTGTTCCCTTTATGCTTTCAAAGTCTTGAATCGAAGAGAACAAAAAAAAGGAGCATGAAAGCAGATTTACTATGGACCTCGCATAAACCTTCAGATGATCGTTGAATCCCCCACTAATAATCTATCCTGCGATATCTGCTCTGTCTTCACTCCTTCACCAGAATTGCCTTTCTGTAAAGACCAATAATTCCTCCCACAAGATAAATCCCAGACACTTCACATATCCCCAGGGCTCAAATCTCATCATCTCAGTCTTATTAAAACCTGTGCCGATTTTGCAGATGAATGACAAGATGTAACCTTTACTATTTCAATCGTTTTAATAGCCCTCGCTGATGACTTTGATTGATGATGGCTGATTTCTCAAGGTCTTTTCAGTCGCTTCTTGCCCCGTCAAAAAACGAGCATGCCGGCCTCTGTTCATGTGCTGCTTGATAATACAGCATCAGGTGGAAGTGTAGGAAAAGTGCAGGTGTTAAGAATAACATGAACAATAACTGTTCTATTTAAATCAGGACAGTGAGGCAGCTAGCACAATACCAGGACCCTGAAATTGAAGCAGCTGAATGAAATTCAGCCAACATTCATTTTCTTATTCGCACCTGTGCTCTCTCCTACTGTGACATGTCAAATACATCAAAATGTCCCCAAAAAATAGGTTAGAAATGATTAATTTTTCTTTTTTAAGAAATGTTATTTGCTTTGTAGCTATATAAAAAACTTATTAGAGCAATGACATAGGAAATACAAGATAATGAGGACGAAGCTGTTTCATAATAAATAAAAAATGAAACAGCTGGTCCTCTCCTCCTCAACATAAAAAGCCTGTAAGAAGATGGCTCGTACAGTCAACAGTGATGAGGACATTAACTCTTGAATTTTAATATATTTGAATCTCATTATGAATGCACATATTAAAGTGGAGATCAACAGCTGAATAAGCACAGCGTATGTGTTACGTAATCTTTCTAAATGCGTCCACATTACAAACAAGTTACCTGAAATAGCATCTAGCAGGTTTAGCTCTATTCCACAAGGTGTCACCACAGGCACGCTGATGATTTCTAAAGATGCAAATCAGCAACAAATGTTTATTAATTATTTTTGCACAAACAGTGGTCTATGGACTTTTTCTCTTTACATTTTAAACACAGTTTGACAGCATAAAAATGGTGTTTTAAGCTGTAAAAGATCTGTTTACTCAGGAGGAAAAGTAACCACATTTGAAATATCTTTTTCTTATATAATCTTTGATGGTTTCTACCTTTGTGTCCGGGCCTTTTGAAACCAAGATTCTAGTCACTAAACTAGTGTAATCATGTTGTTTCCTAAATTTGGAATATTCTACAATACCAAGGATATAGGTGATAAACCACAGAGAAACATCATGTAATCACGAAAGAGGATTTTTATACTGAAAACACACACAAAAAGCCTTTTTATTACAAATGTATTGCTTCACATCTTCCTCTCCTGCACTGAACTATTTCCCCGAGCCTCACCATGTCAGTGTTTATGTGGGGTGGACCTCGACAGCTCGACATCTTGAGGAAACAACATGAAATAGGCCCATGCAGAGAGAGCGAGAGGATTATGCGATTCCAATTCCTTACTGAGCTACACCCACGTTCATAAAACATTCAAGGGCCCCGCAGTCTGACAGCACACCAGATGTATTTGAAGGCGGCGAAAAAAATCATCTGTGTCTTATCAAAGTTTATATCGAGATCATATTGATTTTAATTATTCATCAACAGAAACGTATTGCTCGAGGGCCGCACCACTCACAAACAGTCAGTGATCAAGAAGTGAATCTTCCAGTGTTTAGCCTCATGTCTTAAGATAGTGCCGGTCCATTGTGTGTGGGTTTTTCTTCTTATCCTTTTGACACTCACTACTTTCTTTACTAACAAGTGGGTGAGGAAATGTTTGTGCCCTGCAGCTGGGATTTTTTTTTTCTCAGAGAGCGATTATCTGTGTCCCCAATAAGCTCTTAAGTGCTGTGCTTAGTCTAACATCCAGATGACAACCATACAACTATTCACCCTGCTTGTTGTTTTCTGACACTTTAGGGTTTAATTAAAGGGAATATGCAACAACCAACCTTGCCTACACAAGCTTGTGATCCACAACTGAGAGAGGGAACAAATATTTATATGATGAACCAGAAAAAAAATCAAAATCATTGTTGGAACCACTTTTTAATGAGTAATTCTCTATAAACAACTTTATTTATTAGTTGGCCAGTACTTTATAGATAAGTTATTAGCCAAAATGTACAGGCGTTAATCCCCCTGCAGAAAGCTTCTTCTTTCTTTTCTTTTTTACCTGTTTAACCTGCTGCAACTGTTTTTTGGCCACTGGGGGGCTGCAAAAAACAAGCTATGAACATAAAACAGACACTAAATTTAATTTGGTAGTACAAACTTGTTCGCAAACAGTTGTCTACATACACATCTAGAAGACATGAAGCAACGTGAGGAGTCATGATTGTTTAAGGCAATATTCCCTCTCCTTTTAGTAGCTCTGTTTTTGGTCTCCACCAACTCCTAAAGGGAAATATCTGACTCTTTGGCTGCTAAAGGCTCCAACATGTTGCTATTCTGATGAAAGAAAGCTGCCTATGGGTGAAGTGAACACCGTTCATGTGATCCACTGTCAATATAAAACCATCGCAGGTCCTTAATAATGGCAGAGAATATGGGAACTACATATATAATGGAATATCGATACTTATAACTGCTTTAGTCAAGTTTAATTGTCACATTTAGTCATACAGTCATACAGTGAATTATTCATTGACCATTAATAAAGCCATTATGAAGGGTGACTTTGCACCTTTATGGGTTTTAAGTCCATACATTCCGATTATTATACTGTTATATTGGATATGCCCTGATCGATCATTCCCTCGTGCAAGTAATCAATCTGACACTTAAAATGTATTTACTCTTATTCCTTTTTTTGCCTTCGAGGAATTACTCATATAATCTACTATGCAAAGCAATGGTTACATACTGGCTTAGTGTCATCTCATCTCAAGTGGCCATACAGTCTCGACATGCACAGTAACCTGAGACCAACTGTCAAGTGCTGAGAAGTGACTGTGATTGTACAAAGTGGCTCAGAGACCCGCGTTGTGGTGTCAATTGCACACATACATTATTGTAAGCATCGGAGCAGAAGCACTGACCCACATTAAGAGCATCATGTCGGCTGGGAGATTACACACTAATTATGAGCAGCATCAACAGATGACAGCCTGCACTTACTGCTGTTTTTCTACTGTCCATATGCCATCATACACTTGTCTCTCAGGTGGGGTCATTCAGGGCTGTGTGAGCCTCAGCTCCACTAAAATGACAGCGAAGGTGAAGAGGGACGAACACTCAGACACGTCACTGCTGGCAATGGACCAGAAAACCACTTTATCTCCCTTGTTGTTATTCTACGGTCCACTGAGGCTGAAATGGCATGAATAATGTTTGTTTATCAGTGCATGTGGAGGGTGTAGGTCCTTGGTGCACAGGAGGATATCAGCTCAAGAGATGGGGAAGATACAACACGATGTAAACAATAGATTAAAGGGGAAGTTTGCTGATTTTACACAAGCTGCAGAGGTCGAGTTATTCGCTGGGGGTGGGGGGCTTCTCAGCCTGTTAAAACAGCTGTTAAATTTCTTCTGTGGCTGTGGAGGAGCTTCGTCAAGCCTAAGAAAATAGCATTGTTGACATCATGGTGATATCATCAGGATTATGTCATCTTAGGTTTGGAGAGTCGTTATTTTTGAACCTGAAATTCCTGTGTTATGGAGTTTAAAGGACAAGGTCAATTTAGCCAGGAAAAACAGGATGCTCCTGAACTGCATTATGGGAAATGTAGGATACTTAAAAGTCAGCCTCTGCTGCACAGCTTTGATAAAAATATGTTCTCTTTATAAAGCAGTCATTAAGTATTATATTAAGTGATTTACTAATGCTTTATGTAGATTAGAAACTTGATACTTTAGACCATCAAGTCTGAAGTAATTTATAAATGTCTTTTTTACAATAATCTATCTTTAAAATACAAAGCCTGTGTCCTGCTTAAAGACACAAAAAAAAAACAGCAGAAGAGCATTCACAACATGGCAACCTGAAAGTGAATTCATATTAATGAATTATAAAGTGTTAGTAAATTATTTATTAACCATTAATAAAGTGGTAGAGCTGCTTATATATGTGTCCTTAATGGCCTTAGCCAGGTTAATAAATATACAGGGACAGGACAGGACAGGCAGTGCAGCAGTAATCTACAAGAAAATTATAAAGTTATTGTACATAAGCTGTAAAAAGCAATGATGACTGCTGGGTAATGTGTATGCTGATGTTGTGCAATGTCAAGTCTCTTTGTTGAGACATACCATATGAGCACCTGGGGCCCATTGTAACTATCTTACGTCAACTGCTATTGTGCTGAAGTCTTTACCTCAATCATAGAGACGTAAAATTACCCAAATAAATCTATATGTTAGTAGTTAGATTTATATAGAGAATGTAAAAATTCATACTTTTTTCTTATAAGGTGGGTGGGGTTGTTTGTATTCATGACCTCAGTATTTATAAAAATCCAGGTTGTGAGAAAATTTAACTTCCTAACAACAAAAACAAAAAAAGTGGACGCATCTGCAAATGTGAAATCATTTTTTTTTAAAATCTTATAAAAACCTTGCCTTGAGAGAAAAAGAAAAACACCAACAAACAGTGGAGCGGGTGGGCTGGACCGGACTTAGAGGCGGATGATATAGAAATGTTGAAGGCGTGTTGTTGTAGTTGAGCCTGCCTTCATGGCCCTGTGGCAGGAGGACGGTCGCCATCTCTGGGTAAACACTGTAACCGTATCACGCAGTTGATATTGTAGTGTGTGGACCGGAGCCGGAGCGTACAGTAGCAGCAGCAGCAGCAGCAGCAGCAGCAGCAGCAGGCGGGGTGCTATGCTGCCTGCAACAACACACACAGCGGACACACACGACCTGAATGCGGGACTTGACGCTTTGTCTGTCACCTCACATGTCTACTCCTTCTTCTTTTTCTCCTCGTTGACATTCGGTCTTGTGCGTAAGCTCCGGGGGGAATGGGACTGCATGCTTCGATTAAAATGGGATTTTAATGCTGCACACAGCGGACTCTCTATAGCCTGTGCGCAGCCTGGAGGACTGTAGTACGCTTTTGGTAATGTTTGCCAGGGAATAACAAAAAACAAAAAACGGTGTAGCTGAAGGTGCATAACATCTCGTTTCCATGGACAACACGTCCATAATAACACAGGTTGCAAATCCGAAAGAGGAGGAGAGCATTTCTTCAAGTCAAGATAAAGGTAAGGCGCAAAAAAAATGTTTGTATTTATCTGGAACATGCATTTATTTTTTATTATTTTCATATGTATTTTTTTGCATTTATTTTAGCACGGTTGCAAAAACAAATTGTGATCTGCAGCCCATGGGTGCAGTGAGAGGATACTGGGCTCCGGACTGCAACAGCAAAGCCCGAGAGAGAGAGAGAGAGAGAGAGAGAGAGAGAGAGAGAGAGAGAGAGAGAGAGAGAGAGAGAGAGAGAGAGAGAGAGAGAGAGAGAGAGAGAGAGAGAGAGAGAGAGAGAGAGAGAGAGAGAGAGAGAGAGAGAGAGAATCGACGGAAAACCTCCATTGTTCAGCTGAAGCACAGAAACATTAAGAGCCAGAGCTCTCTGAGCCAGCCTGTCAATACATAATAATGTCTAGAGTGTAACTTAATCACAACAAGCTGTTTATTTTTAAGCCTGCACACATTTTTGCGACTTCTAGATATGTGATTTTTTTATTATTATTATTGTTTTAAATGTGTGTGGAGTGAGCTGGGTTTACTACAGGGGGCGGGTACTCTACTGCTTTCCCCTTGCACTGGCGACATCCCTGCATGCATCACTGACACTGTAAATGGTGTACTACCAATAACAAATAACATCGAATCAAAAACAGTTTGACTGTGAGGAAAACCCCATTTATTTAAAGCACTTATTGTAGAAATAGTGCATCCTAGTTGTGATTTTACACATTTAAAACATCTTTTAATAAAAGCACCTCACTGTAGCAATGATGACTGCAAAAAAAAACTGCATTGTTTGTCAGGAGCAGCAGCTCCGATGCACACTGCTTTATGATAGCAAGGCGAATATCATCATATGAGCCACAATGTATGTTTATGTTGTAAGAAAAGGTCCACTCCCAGCTGTGCAGAAAAAAAAAGAGAAGTGCCTGAAAACAACAGCTCAACAGCTGCGCTACAGATTACTGTAGAGGCTGAGCGAAAACACATTTTCTCTCTTGTTGTTTTGCACAAGAGTCGCCACTTCTCCATGTGGTGATGACATCAACGACAAATCCCCCTCATGAGTCAGGAGCTTTTCAGTTTTCATTAACTTTGAAAAGGGGTTTTTCACTCATCTCTGCAGGGCCACATTGCATGAAGAAAATGAGGCCATGGAGTACTGTGCACACACACACTTACACACACACATAGGATACACAGGTGTCCATGGGAGGGCATGGTTGTTTGGAGCTCGGGGCCCCCTAAAATTCCCCTCCCACCAGCACCCATCCCACTGAGCCACAGGGTGCCTGGAGGCCAGAGGGACCACAACTTCCTGCTACACCCAGTGCTCCGTTGGAGAAAAGGTCACCTTCCTGCATCACTTCGCTGCCGAGCAACACTGACTCACTGACCTCCTAAAATGATCGGTTGTTTTCTTTGAAAAGTGACGGGATGCAAATATAATCCAAGAGAGGAAGCGAGGCTTATTCTCACTTCAATTATGCGTCTTGGAATGATACCAGGACTGACCATGTTGCGTGATCACGACATCCGGATCAATTATGATTTATGTTTTTTTTTTTCCCTCATAGAGAGTACTCTATTGGTGCCGCCTTCGTAATTAAAACCCTCATAAACAAATCGATGAA
>CM014096.1:10132148-10196501 GCA_004119915.2 Collichthys lucidus | reverse complement strand
CTCGCACACCCGAAGACCCCTTCTTGTCTCTGCCTCGCACGCAAATGCATCCAGACGTTTTGACGCCTCTCAGGTTTGCCATCTCGGCCCAACTTTTCATAGCACTCCTCCGAGCCTCGCAAACCCACGCCAGTGCGCACACACACATTTCCACCCCGCTCGCATGCGCGAGCCTTTCTTTCCTCAATCACTACCTCTGTCTGACTTGTCCTCTTTCTTTCCCCACCGTGTCTGTTTCATTTGATGTCAACATATCAAAGTACCAAGTCATCAAAGTGAGAGAGATTTCTTTTGGGGGCCATCTACTCACTATGCCAGCTATATGCAAAGGGAAGCAACAACTAAATCAAATTATACAGGGAATTACTCCCAGCTTTCACTGGTCATGTGCTTTTAAAACTTAGAATAATTTACTATTTACACCTCTGTGTGATTCCCGCAACCTCCCGAGAAATGGATCATTTAGAAAAACACACAAAACCTTAAAAACGCAGAACAAACGAGCAAACACTCCAAATAAACCACAGTCCGTCCTCGTTATCTTAAGGGAAAATCAACTTCCTCACGTTAACCTCGTTTTTAACAAAACATTTGCCACCTCTTTGAGAGCGTCAGGTCGCATCATTAGCACAACAACACAGCTCATTAGGGGCCTCTTGCATACGAACCTGATAACAGGTATTCTTCCTGCAGGGCGAGGACAGAACCTGCCTTTAGCTGTGAATGCAGGGGCCCTTAAAGAGAAGAGAGAGAGAGAGAGGAGAAGGGCCATACCTCAAAAGCTAATAGCATGTCATCTCCTTGCATTAACATGAAGGCTCCTATTCTGCCAGGTCGCCGGGTCACTGGTTGTACTGGGCCAGTGTCGCAAAGCATAATTTTACTTAAAGGGAGTGCTTAAAGTTAGAGATAAAACAATATGCTGCTGCTGCTGCTGCTGCTGCTGCTATCTGACGGAGTGACTCCTGCAGAGGGAAGCGTTATCCGCCTGCTCCTCACGCGTGGAGCTGAAGAAGCAGAGAGAGCGGCAGTGATACATCGTCGCCGGCTACAGTAAGCGAATAAGTTGTGCATCTCATTCCAGCAGATTAGCATCTTAAACACTGCTGCATTCATCACCGCTGCTGCATCATAATGAGACAAAGTCCTTTTTTTTTTTTGGTAAAGGTGCACCTGTTTGACATCAGTATCCTCTTATTTCAGGCAAAATGTGATAATACCAATGTCTTCTCATATAAAATTCACACAAAATATATTATTGGAGAGTGATTTTGTTCATAACATGAAGCCTTTTCATATGTAATATGATAGATTTCTAGATTTTAAACATTTACTGCCATCCACATGGAGTGTAAAAACAGGAATTAAAAGGAAATTAAACTTTTGAAAATTTGCATTTCATCATCAGTCCATCACATTTAAATTAAGCCTCCTGGAAAATACAGCACATTTAATATTTAGCCTACACTTTGAAAATGAATCCAGATGCAATCATAATTTTGGCCTCAAATAATAATTATATAGAGGCAATTAGATGAGATTTTTTAAATGCCAGTGTTATTTTAAAAACCATTAACAACTCACAAGCAAACGTCAGCAAAACCTACAGGGTTAAATGTACAGCTCGGTTTGTTTATAAATCAAACTAAAATTAGAAGGTTTTCTCATGATGTCATTTTAAAATATTAAATATAAGGCCTAAAATGTGAATGTGGTTAAAGGCCTGATGCGTCTCTGCATTCTTTTTCCTGTTAACTGAGCTGAATCATTGACATGACAGTGATTCATTTCCTCCTTGTAGGTTCTGTGAAATGTTATTTTGTTATTATAAATAAAACCGGGGACATATTAAATGACAGTTTATGTGGCAGTCCCTTTTAAAATTTTATTAGACAAATATAACCAAGACGTGTAAAAAAAATGATGGAACAGCCTCATAAAAAACAGGCGAAATGGAGATTTTTGTCTGTGTGAACTTGTCCTGTTAAACATCTTATTTGGTGTGTTCACTCACTGCTCCGTCTCGAGGCAGCCAGACCTCCGTTAATAATTTGCCAAGTGTCAAAAAAAAAAAAAAAAAGGAGGATTTGAGCTGCACCGCATGGCTGAGCACCTCGGACCCTCGTCGTCTTGTATGAAACCCGAGAGCAGACAAGCAGATAAAATGTGGAACAGCTGGCGAGGACAGGAGGGAAAGTTTCAAACAAATATCCGCACATGTGGAGGCTCGGGGGCTCCCAAACGTTTTCATGTCCTGGACCCCCAAAAAGAACACACAGACTTCTGTTGGATTTATTTTCACCCTGCACAAGTGTAGTGAGAGTTTGAGAGGTTTTTTTTCTATGTGTGTGTGTGTGTTTTTATTTTTAATCTGACTGTGTATGAAACACAAATCTGTCATTATATTAGTCTCTCTCATCCATTTTTAATTGTGATAAATATGTGAATTCTAATAGACTCAATTACAGTCACTTTACTCCATTTCTAATTTTGCTTGGGGGCCCCATAAAATTCCCCACATGGACCCCTGCGGAGCCACAGGACCCCACTGTAATGGGCTTAAATTTCTCTGAGCACATGCACATGCCTTCAAACACGCTATGATGTATCCTCCAATTTATTTATTTTTTGAAAGCAAATAATAATTTCAAAACTCTCCAATTCACTTAAAATAGCCAGGGATGATTTCCTGCTTCTAAATGCTTTGGCACTTGTCAGACTGACTCTCTTGACACTTGTTTGTGCAGAAATATAAAAGTAAAGTAGCACAAATCACAAAAAAACTATTACACCTCTGCATTTAAAAAAATATCAGCTTGATGCCAAAATTTAAATATTAACTTGGGCGTTTTATTTCCTTGTGTGTGTGTGTGTTTTTATAAAAGGCCTCAAATTGTCTTTTTGAGATTTAAAAATATTTAAAAACCAGTGATGTAGAAATGTTTGAGCCGTGCAGTGATTCTAAAAATTGAAACATGTCTGCATGTTAAAAAGGTCAAGGCGAAGGGTCAAGCTTAAAAAAAAATGTCCAGTGGAACTGTTTCTGCAGAACTCTTAACAGGATAAACCGAATCAATAACAGACACTGAATGAAATATGATCACACATGCACATAAATATGCATGCCCCCCCCACCCCACCTTAACATCCACCACCACCACCACCCCCAGCACCAACACCCCCCCACGCGCGTTTCTTCAGGCAGCAGTCCAATGAAGTTTCATGTCTGCAGAGGTTCATAAAGTTTCAGTTCAAAAAACTCCCAACAGGATTACACGTGTTTCTTCTGTCTTACAACACATCAAAAAAAACTAAAGTTTTTCATAACTTCATGCAACTTTGAACTAGTTTTTTTTAAAATGCACATCTGTCTGTGGATACGTGTTAAGTGTGCCATCCGGGGGTTTTCTAACAACCAACACTTATTTCACAGAGAATAAATCACGCCCAGGCCAAAGTGTAACACGGTCTGTGCTGCGTTTTTCGGCTGGTTTTTGGTGATCCCACATCGATTTGCAAAAAAAAAAAATAGCAGTTGTGTTAATCCACTTTATGTCTACATCTAAACTTGTGTGATGTTTTTTGTTGAAACGCGAAACCTCTCTGCTGCCTCTCTCCAGCTAAAACTTTAAAAGTGAGACAAATAAGCGCAACAATGTCCAAAACCTCTCCCGCATGTGTGTGTGCGTGCGTGTGTGAGTTTACTTACTTCTTTCTGGGTGAGTTCCCCCCTTTTTTTCTAAATTCGTGACTTTTTATCTTCACACACACACAAAAAAAAATCTCTTCTTTCTTCGTCTTCTTCTCGTCCTAAGTTGCAGATGTGCCTCTGGAGTTGCCTGGGACTTTTTCTTTCTTTCTTTTTCTTTTTTCCTTTTTCTTTTTTTCTTTTACGCTGCAACTCCAACTCCAAAACGGCGCAGCCAGAGTTTTTCCTCTTGCCCGTCTTTCACCTCCTTCTCACAGTTTGCTGTGTTCAACCAACGCCGGACTAACACCATCAGCCTGCCGATAATATCTGCCGATAGCAGACCGCAGATGTGCGTAAAAACAACATAAGCGTCAGAAGCGCATGGAGAGTTGTTATTACATTTAGTGCGCTTTTTCGAGGAGAAGAGAGAGGGCGAAGTGTGGTGGGACTCCAGCTGCTCTTTCCCTCGCTTGACTCCTCCCTTCGGATTGCTCCCTCCTTTACTCACTGCCTCCCTCCTTTTTTAAAAAAAAAAAAAAAACATTTTGTGTGTACCCCCCCTTTCTTCCTTCCTTCCTTTCTTCTCTTCTTTCTTTATTTAAAACATTTTTTTTCTAACCTTAATCCTAGTTAGTCCAAATATTACAATTTATGGAGCTTAAACCAACACTAAGCTCAGTTTTTCCACCTTCTTCCTCCTCATAGGGCCTTGTAGCACATTTGGGAATACAACTGACCCAAGTTAAACAAGAAGAAGTGACAAGACGGGAAGATTTTTTATTACGTTTGACGTCATTTTTTCTGCATCTGTCCATGCAACTTAGTCACCAGTGTTTGAATGAATCGAGGACTCGGAAGCTGCATCAGTGCAGAGTCACTATTCTTAAAAGTTTAAAGAACAACACCAAAAAATGTTGCTCTGTGAACAATCACATACATTTCTATAATTAAACCGCACACGTGTAACATTACATTCATGCCAACCTGTGTAAATCAGTTGAAAACACAGAAATATTTTGGATTTTATCTTAAATTATGTTCCTAAAATACAAATCCTGCACCGCTGTCTGGATATATCAGTGTGAGAACCATACTAACAGGCAAATATGTTGATTTATTTTCTGAGTAATTCAACTTAACAGCAAGACTGAGGTGATATTTTGAACTCTTTGATCCAGGTATTCCACATATGGCTCAATTATCACCTTAAAAAAAAGAAACCCAATTTACATTATAGAGCAACCTGACTCACATATTGGAAACTGTCGATTTATGAGAGCTAAAATAGTCTCCTGGGCTCAGCCTTCAGAGTGATACCTAAAGCTGCGTTAAAGCAGAGGGAAGCCTTCCTGTAGGGTTAGGTTATAATCAATATACATAATCAATATACAGGGAAATTATGTGGTAAGAGAGGTCTTCAGGGTGCTGGTTCAATCAATGAAGAGGTGGGAGTTTGGAGAGGAAAATCACCGGTTAATCGTTTAACTAGGATTTGAATGTGTGTGTGTGGCCGAGAGGTCAAGTCCATCAAGACGCAGTCGGTGTATTTATCCTGATTGTAGCACGCATCCAATCAGCGACGCTGTAGCAAACGCAGAAGTAATTTAAAGGAATGTTCTGCTGCGGGAATAAATCCTGGTGCTTATTATGCCAATAAAGTCTGCATTGACTAATTACTGCCTTAATCAATCAGAGCCTAAGATCGTTCTGTCACGGCTGTCAACGTCTTTGTCATCGATAAACTCTCCAAATGTTTGAGTTTTGATTTTGACGGAATGCGAAGATGGATTTTGAATGTAAAAGTTGGAAGAGCACGATGAAACAAAGTATTTTAAATATTCCTATGAAAAACAAGATCTGGCTCCGGCTCAGATCGTTTCTCTGTTCGTGAATAAATCTACAGATAAACATCATTTTCTGCAGCTTTTTTCCCTTATAAATCATAAAATGTCAAAATAAAAGTACAAACGTTTGTATTTTTTATGATTTTGAAATACAGGCCAGACGTAATACATAAATGCAGTTGTGAGTAGGAAAAAAAAGGAAAAAAAGATGCACGGCGATAAGAATACAAGCTGCGATATAAATCAGTGTCGATACAATGAAAATGCTTGTGTCCGTGACGACAGGAAGTTGAGGGCCGAGAGAGAGGAGACAGTCAAAGGTGCTCTGTAAGACACGACTAATTCTCCTGTCAGTTTGTCAGGCGGTGCTCATCTGGCCCGGACTACACAGAGATAAAGTCCTTGTTATGAATCTCTCAAAGAGAATCTGAGGAACGTGGAAGGTGGGGGGAGAACAAGAGGGTAAAAGAGGAAGGAGGTGGGGGGAGCACATGGGCATCAGTAGGGTTAGCGGCTCCCGAAAGTATTTCATCAAAGAGGGCCAGGATCCTGGGGATTGAGATTCTGCCTGGAGGCAAGTAACCAATGGTCTCCCAAGAACATATTCCAGAGTAGGGCTCGCAGAGCCAAAGCACACATCAAAAGCACCTCTGTAGCCAAAGTGATTCTGGAGGAGAAAAAAAAAGGGGTTCGGGTCCCTTCTTGGCCCCCTTTAAGCCCCAGATCTCACCCCAATTAAGAAGGAACTACTGTTTGTTCCAGACCCTGAGATCTACAGACAGGGAGGTGTACTCACTAAGGTAGACACTCAAGCATGCTCTCACACACACATACACACATGTACGACAACCAATCACAAACACACACTCACACATTGTCACTTCTCCTCACAGCACAATCAAGAATCCAGAAGAAACGCCGTGGCCTGAACGTCGACGTCTGCGTCTTTGTGCTTATTTTTCAGAAAAATGACCAACTGACAGAGCGTGTTTCCAGCTTCAGCCGTGATCTCACTGAACTAATATGTGGTGCTCAGTGTGTCCACGTATGTTACACGAGTAACAGTAAATCAATACTTGGCAGAATGTTGTGTAGGCATTTGGATTTTTGCCTTTAATTCTTCGCCGCTGGACAGATGTCACTGTGAAATGGATACGGCAGAATAAGCATATTATATCCACACAGATGTGGCTGCTGGAAACGCACTGGCCTACATGAACGGAGGACTGACAGAGGCTCCTGTGTTTTTCACAGCAGAGAGGCGGTATTTCAAGATAAAGGAATATTTGAACTGACTTCAGTTAGTGCCGAGGTCTTTTACTTGATTTAAAGTCACAACGCCGCGGTATGAAAACACTCTATAGCGCGTAAGGTCTTGCAAATCAGGATTTTAAAAGGGAAGTATCAAAGTTTTAGCAGGAAAATATACTTTAAGTATCAAGAGGAATACTTTTCGTCATGTGGGGTTATCCTTTAAATACATTTTTAGATTCAACATATAATGTGTAAGATATTTTTGACTGTTTATTCTATACAAAAGTATGATTTTATAATACGATCATATATTTCTAGGCAAAATCCTGACCTGCAAAGTAACCAGCACCAAGAGCTGTGACACAAATGTAGTGGAGGGTTGGAAATGCACTTAAACACAGTATTTGAGTAAATGTACTCAGTTACTTTCCACCACCGGTAACACTAATCTTCATAATCTAATAATCAGTCCATCTAAATTACAATAAAACACAATATTTTCTACCAAAGAAAGCAACTACCTATGGAAACTGTTTTTCTTAAATATTTATTTATACATGTTATTATTGCCTACAGATTAATTGAGCATATGAAGTTCAGTGTTTCCAGTTTGACACCAGCTTGGGACCCTCATTGCATGCTACTTACTCATCTCTCTCCTCATGCATGTTACATACTTTGTCACTATGACAAAGTTTCTGTTAAAAACTGTAAATGTAACACTCTATATAACGTAATAATGTAACTTCCATTCAGATACTGTGTCTCAAAACTGCCCCTTTAATCTGTAAATCTAAGAGAGAAATGATTTATTTGTATATTAATCAAAAATATTTCCACATGCGCTGTGGTTGTAGTTCAAAAATGTTACACTGAAGAAGTCCAAGGTGAAGATTCTAACAAAATAAAACAACTGACAGCACTTTAAACACCACACTTTGTGCATTTGCAGATCATTCGACGGGTTTTCAAATGTTTTTCTAGCTTAAGAAGTTTGAGGATTTTCCTAGAAACGCTAAATCCTGCAGTAAATCTGAGAAATCCAACAAATTTGGAGACAGACCCTATAACCGTCCGTGTCTACACTGTCTATCTAACGCAGGCACTTAAAGGATTCGCTTGCTCTTAATCGTAGGACTACAAGTGCAAGTGTGCCAACCAACAAATGGCTACAGGCACCCGACACTGGGCCTGTTTGCCAGGGACCAAACAAACATGCCACAAAGGAGAGACCTCTAGTCCAATGTCAGGAGTGTATTGGAGCGTTCTCCATCCTTCAGCTGCCTCCTTCCCTTCTCTGTCCATGTTGTACTTCCCTCCTCTCTCTCCTCTTCCTCACATGTTCTTTACCTGTGCACACTTGTACATTCACCAAACACAGCACTACCCTCATCCCACATGCCTCCTTTCCGCCCCCCTCCTCTCTGCCGGAGGTATCGGGTGGCTTGAGTGGGCCATTAGTGTGAATGACTGATAAGACTCTCTCTGCCCCCAATAATCAGGAAAAAAGGATATTTTGCAGTTATTTTGAATCCGTCAGAAATAATAAACGCCAAACTATATCCACTTGGGCTATTTAAGCAATTTCCCCGTGATAACATCCCGTGGGGATTTCATGTGGAATCCAAATGACGACATAATAAAACCGCGACGCCTGCGCCCCCTTATCAGGCTGGATTAAAAGGGAATAATGAAACAGAGAGGGTTTGGAGCCTTGTGTGGTATGAATATGATTATCTAATGGACTCCAATGGAAAGGCATGTTAATTCCACTTTTACGCAAAAGACCTTTCCCAGACTATCTCCTGCCCCTGGCTCCTCCTAAGACCCCTCCTTCCTCACCCACTCGACCCGTTTCTCCTCTTCCTCTTAAGTTGAAATAATCGTTCTGCTTTTCTTTTTTTTCCGCACAGAAGTCATTATGCCCGCCGTCTATCTCTGTGTATGAACGTGAGCATGGGAGAGTGATAAATCCAAAAACCCCCCCCTCGCATTTCGCCGTCTCTTCTTTCCAGTTTGATTGGAGCCGTGTTGGCCTCTTAACTTTCACACAAAAGCACTCTAGGCAATTATCAATATTCAGATTTTTTTTTTTTCTCGCACAGAGATCATTGTTGCTTGAAGAATGTGGGTCACTCGTACAAACTCAAATCAAAGTTTCTCAGCAGCCGGTTGAAATCATATTACATGGTCTGATACTGGGCTTAACAAGGTCCTTAACGTGAGAATACTGGGGCCGAAAAAGAAGTCACTTCAAACAGACGCGTGAGATGCTCTAGTTTTTTATTCATTTGTTAAATTTATTGCAAGACAAATCTTTTACCTTTCAGGATAGCATTCCTGTGAATGCGTATTAAAATATGAAACATGTTGCACTTTTGTTTCAAGGGCAAACTACCCAAAAAAAGCAAAAACCATTCCAACACCAAATAAAGATTTAAGTCATGTGCAGGCTTTGCTGTCAAGATTCTCTTGTCAGACACACATCACTTGTGTATTTTTCAATCGGTGTGGACTGATTAAAAATACTTCTACTTTTGATCAACAACAAAAAAAAGAGTCCCTGACCAGCTCAGACCCGAAGTGGGGGGTCATCATTAGGCCCATTAGGACCGATAAGACTCCTTGAAGCGTCTAGTCAAGTCCATTCTCATCTAGCGAGGCACGGTTGCAGTATTGTGGATCAGCGCACACATCCTTAGAGCAGACGGAGCTCCCACAGGACACAGTTAAAAAAAAAAGCATCAATATTTCATCAAACTACTCTCTCTTTCTGGTCCAGATCAAAGCCTCGACTCCCACAGTCCTACAGGTAGAGATGGCTCTTTTGTTTTTGCTCCTCAGGTAGAGCAGCAGTCAGACTCTGTTCGCGTTTGGAAACCTTGCAACGCTCAGCCCATCCATCTCACAGCTTACTGCCTTCGCTTTTGAAAGAGGAGGTAAAAGGAAGGGTAGAGACCGTGAGGGTGAAAACATGTTCCAGAGATGTCCAGAGATTGAACTTCTTGGCCTTGTAGTGTTGTTTTATTTCCTGTTTTTTTCCCACAGGTTGGCCCATATGAGACTGATGGTGAAATCAAATCGACTGTGTTTGTAATTTGTCTTCGGCTGTGCCAACTTCATTCCTCAGTGACATCTGCATCCTTATCATAACTATTGTTTTAATATATTTGCTGTCTTCTATGATCGTGCCAGAGGTTGGCAAACGTTTCAGCATTGTTCATCAATGTTCCAGGTTTTTACAGGTGGGAATGCAGACGTTTCCAATATGTTTTCTTTCTACCTAATTATGTGTGTAACTGCACAGCTATGCAATCCAATAAAGGTACAAGACAGCAGAGTCGTAAAAGTGAGTTGGTACAGGAGTGGATTCACACAAGTCGAGTCTCTTCCCGGCGTAGTGCGCCAACTTGGGCAAGATCGCGGTTTCACTCTTCCAGTACGGCCATTTTCCTCTACACCAAATTGCAACCAGGCGGAGCATTAACGCCGACAGTTGACTGCTGAAATACAAATATAAAACATGTGTACAATTTATATTTGTATACTGCTTCAGCCTGAGCGTTCGTCCGGCATTTCACACTCAACTTTTTAAACCATTATGAGTCCACCATAAGGGTACTCGACAGTGTGATGTACTCAAAATAGTAAGTGGAAGTATGGAAGTATTTGGGCTACGACACAGCACAGCTGTTAGAACCAAGTATGTAAGATCAACCTTAAGCCCCCGTAAGAAATACAACATAGTAAGTCACGTAAACATACACTCCACAAGAGTGAAAGTAAAATACACAACAGTTAAGTAGACAAATGTTGTACCCACTGATAATACTCTTCAGGGGAGCGGATTGAACATCTGTCTTTACTTGGATACAGATGAAATGACAAAATGGTGGATGTAACAATGTCGAAGCTGTAGAACTGTGCAAGTAGCGGTTGCTAGTAGCAACAGTGTGTCCAAATGAAACCGGTCGCTTGTGGCAGAATGTTTTCTTGCATATAAAGTCAATATTTTTATAATAACAATATCAAACGACAGTGAAAACGCAACGTGAAAGGGGTCGCTCATAGCGACGAAGCTATTAGCCTTCGCCATATAGCATTATTAAGCCAGCCGGCCTTATCTTCACTGTTTTGCTCCACTGTCATTGCTCTAAAAGTGCTATTTAAAAAAAAATTTTTTTACAGAAAATCTCTAATAATCCAACATAATGTAGCATTTAGCAACTAAAGAGCCAGACATTTCCCTCAGGAGTTGGTAGCGACACAGACAGAAACGTGATTTTTAAATAAATAATAGTTTGTCACGTCAACTTAAAAGGAGTTGGTATGTCAATGTTGTGTTCACAACTTGTTTCTGCTGCCCCCAAGTGGCTAAAAAAAAAATTAGATTGGGCCTAAATAAGGTAAAAATTTGTAGTTATTGGGCAAAACCCAATAAACATTTGGATACCTAATATTAACTGGGCAAAAAAATAAATAAAAAAATAACTCAAATTAAACTCACAAAATTGAGCGAAATATAGGTTACACATAGAAAAGTGATCGCTCTCCACAGCTGCCCTCGCTGCAGCAGCTGTTGGGTAAAATCCAGTTCATCAGATCATCAGTTACACCTTTTGTATTCATGATATTATTAATGCAACCTATAGAGAAAATAACTCAAGTGTTGACAATACAAAATTAAACGTGTGCACTTCACCTACAAAAAAATGTATGTCAAAAAAAATGTGTTGTTTGAAATAAAAGCTTCCTAAATCTAAATGTGTGAGTGAAAAGGTATTAACAAATATTTTAGACTGATGTATATTTATATATTATTTTCTTATATTTCTGATTAGGGTAATAGAATATGATAACTGACATTATACTGAACATTTATTCAACAACTAAACTACCTTATTAATACAAAATGCATCTTTGAATCTTTTAATTTCTCCTCAAAACATGTACATTCACAGATGATCTCCTAATTATGATAAACACCAAGAAAAATGGTGATAACATTTTATTTTGTGGGTCTCATATTTTCCTATAATATATAAAGGTAGGAACAATTTAATTTGGGACTGATTAAAGGAATAAATGCTAGTTTAGTCTTTAAGTCAGAACATGTGAAATTTGTCCACAAACCAAAAGAATATTTATTTTTTTATAATACATAATACATGAATTGATATGTACTGGGATTTAAATTGAGAATTTCCTCCCAGCTGTTGATTTTTAAAAAATCTTCCTTGGATAATTCTTAAGAAATGACAGAAGCCATAAAATAAATGGGCACAACAATTGATATTTCATCGTACTATTATGCAGTGACACATTGCTAATGTAACTGAATGGGAATTCTTCGCCTTTAAGATTAGAGATACAGTAAATGTCAAACATAATAGGGACTAAACACATTTTTGCAAATTAGGAATGCATGTGATGCCTCATGTCCCTTGATTGTGTCATTACAGAGATGGAACGCCTTCCCTTAATCCACCTTCAAGTCTTCCTATGGCTTTGTGTTTGTCATTATACGTGTGTGAACGTGTTGCTCCCTCTCCCCCACGCTCCCTCTTTACATCAAGCGTGGTTTTCTGTCGTCTCTGAACACACCGGGCCTCTCCTCTCCTCATCATCAGCGTCAATCTGTGGCTGTCACTCGGAGCCGGACAGTGACTAACGACACTCCCAGTCAGTCAAACACTTATCACCACACAGGTAACACACAGGCCTGGAAATGACTGACATGAAATGGAAACGTCTCTCATTCTGTGGGCCCGGGAGCTGAAGTGAAATATTAGCTGTGGGAGAGATGGCGGATGATAAGAGGCTCCCTGTTTGGGCTGAAATTGTGGAGGTCCAAGTTCTATTACATTTCTTTTTTCACGCTGAAGATCCTGTTTGCTTGGATAAAAGATCGCTTTCTTTTCCCATTTCCTTTCTTATATGCAACACTTCACTATTTCCTTCACAATACGCTTCCGATTTGCCAATGAGGCACTCTCTAACTTTCACGACGAGCTATTTGTGACTTGTTATAGTGAGTAAATAATGCTCATAGCCAGTGGGTCATCATCCCTGAGGCTTTCTGTGGTCCACAGAACCAGACCATAGGCCAGATGAAACCAGACTGCAGCCCGCACGATGTCAATGGGTCACATATGCTTACTCTGTCTCTCCTATTACTCATAGACTCCACCATGTCCTCCCTCTATCCCTCTTTTTTCTTTCTCTCACACATCTCCTTCATGCACGCACACACACACAATTCCCCCTGTGCAGAAAGATGGATGGGATGTTCCCAAACCACAGGTGCTGCTCTACTTGTGAGTCTTTCGCATTCTTCACTACACAGTCCAGACCTGCTCAGTTTTTTACTTTTTACTGTTTTCCCCAGTGGTGATTACAATGGTACTTCGGTTGTGGGATAATGAGGAACGTGGAATATTAGTGATGCAGTGTACGATCAATCTGCCTGTCTATTAGCAGCTCTTTGGGAATGAGATTCCAAGACAAACCTCATGAACTTGAAACTTGATGTCCAACACTGCTCCCTAAAACATGGCCTCCCCATCCACGCTGCCACTAGATGGGGTTCGTTTCATTTCCAACCAGTGTGTTTGATTTCATATCTGCCTGAACCCTTAACCACAGGCTAACTCTGCTGTGCAAGCTATGCCACCTTGTGGTGGATATGACCAGTAGCCGGTAATAAAAAATAAAGTAAAGCTCACACTCAGTCTGATTGCTGCTTTATATGTGGACATACAACTTATAGGAGAGTGATTCCCGAAGCAGGAGTACCTTTACCCAATGTGATAGTCCTGTGATTACCAGGGGAAACTAGAGAGGTTGAACTAATTTGTAAAAATAGAAACTATGATTTGATTGTGTTCATCCACATATTTGTGTTTAGGAGGAAACCAAACACACAAATAGGACTGAAAGACATGTAAATCAATTGCTCAGTTAAACAGCTGTAGGTACCTTTAGTTCATTTAAGATTTTTCCATTTACAAAACCAAAGAGCTGATAAAATCTCAAAACACTGTTAAACTCCTAAACCAGTGTTTCACAATCTTTTGGCTAGTGAACCCTTACAAAAAAACAAAAAAAGAAACAGCATCTATGTGGCCTCTTACCATATTTCAGAAGTCTGTGCATTGGCTGTAGTTTCACCAGAGCGCGATTTCCCGTTGAAACCTCTCAGTTTCATTCAGGTAACTGGTGAGAGATTAAATTAAGTTCAACTTTAATGTCATTGCAAAGAGAACAAGTACTGACATGAGACTGAGACATTAATGCAGTTTAGCATCTAACCCAAAGTGCAAAATACAGTAAAGTGCAGACGATTGTGCATATATATATATATATATATATATATATATATATATATATTATGGCATGCCGTTCAGGAAATTAAACCTTTGAATATATTGAACGAAACCTAGAATATATGGAATGAACTTTGAATATATTGAATATATATATATTTATATATACACAATATGAGTGAAGTATATGCCTGTACTGCATCATGTGCAGCAGCAGAGAGAGTAAGTGATTGCAGGTACAAGTGTAAATATTTCATGTGTGAGTAAAGCCACACACACAATAAACAGCTGGATCTGAATATGGTGCATGCACGTACAATTTGTACAATACAGACAGTAGTATGAAAATGAACTATAAGGCAGATATTGTGCTCCTCCTTCCTCCTTCAGATTCATCAGATTTGACAAGTTGAAACAAACTCACACTTATGTTGAGAACATCACGACCAAACTAGCTAACTGAAAACAAAGCAGTTCAAACAAACTCCACCGCAGCCACCTACAACAGGAAAATGCATCAGTAACAATCTAATGATGTCATGTACAGTAATTCCCTGCAAACATTTACTTTGGCCTTTGCATAATATGCTAAAAACAAAGGGGAGTTTTACTTCTGATCTTAGTACTTCTTCTTTTCTATTTTCACAGTAAACAACGACGGTCATGCATCTGTTTGCACTGACGGGTAGCACCTTACAAATACTGTTGTGTTTCAACTGAGTGTGCCAGGAAATTAGTTTGTAAGAAAGTAATGGTTCTGTTTTTTTTGTTTTGTTTGTTTTTTAGCTACAAATGGTCAAACTCAGTTTTGACAGACTGTTGTGGAAAAAAAGACACTGTGATGAAATATTAACAGATCAGTATGCCCCTGTAAGAATTCACTGTGTTTTCTCTGCGGTAAAAAAAAAACAATTGCCTGGGTACGAAAAAGTGGATCTTGAGCCAATCTGATAAGACTGGTGGGATACGTCAAGACATGAAATGATTTGGAACTAATGAAGGAAAATCTAATACATAACAGATCTGGAGCTACTTTTAATGTCTGATGAGGCAACTTTTTTTGTTGTTTCGCCCAGATTCAGTTGTTGTTCTCATACTGATCGTGCTTATTAGGGACTAAATTTGCTGAGAATCTGGTTTACATATGCAGCAAATAAAATTCCTATCCAATGTAGACCGCATCCAATCGTATTACTTACAACATCATTTGGGAAACAAGACGATAAATTGCATTTTGCAATAAGAAATGACACATTTGTGCTTTTTCACTTCTCACAGTGTGAACCGTTGGAGCTACTTTTAATCAAACAGATCAGATTTTAAAAATATCAACTCATTCAGATGATGCTAAAGATGTGCTGAGTGTTTATATTTACATTAGTGCGCTACAGTTAAAAGAAATGTAAGACATCTGCCTCGGGCCCCCTGAGGACATCCATGGTGAGGCCTCAGCTCTCTCTCAGTTCAGCAGGAACGTGTTGTTCTTCACATGCCTGATGGTTTCCTGTCGTGAGAGAAAGAAGACGCGTGAAGGAGTAAATAAAAAAAAATGTGGTCTCACCTGTGCTCAGCAGGTATGCTGCAGTAGTCTGGTACAGACCTCAGTGGCCACAATAACAGCCCAGGTTTTGTTTTCCTACAGTCAAAGTGCAAGACTGTAATGTAAACTTTGTTTCTTGTGTTTCCTTCCTCCGTCTGTCCTCTGTCTTTGTGCGTCAGTCAATACACAATAACATTTGATAGATGATCATGTCCCAACTCAAAATCGACTTCAAAGTCCAACGAGCGCACAGTCGTACTTTTTTAATGTGTGAAGGAATGTGCTTTGTATTGTAAGTATTGAGTTGATCTGTTTTGCTGTGGGAAGATAACACGGACAGAACAACCCATGCTGCCAACCTCAACCCTAATCCATCAATCTTTGTCTTTCGGACTTCAGATTTATATCAGAGCAGTTTCTGTGTGGAGGTGTCACAGAGCTGTGATTATGCGACACATCGCCCACAGCTCACCCATCACAGAAGAATGAAAAGCAGGCCAAGCTTGCATGGATTTGATGTTCTCAGTCTTAAGTTGCACAGGCCACGTTGAATTTTGATATAAACCGTGTGGCTATAACTCAAACTATGTCCGAGCATTTAGAAGTTGGTTAAACTGAAATCTCGTGCATCGAAAGTTTGTGGGTGCACATACCGTGCCACAGTTCTGACATCTGTCTATCTGTCTGCCACCTGTCTGGGCTGCAGCCGTTGTGAAGCCGTCGTGAGAAACTTCTTTCAATGCCAGTTTGAATCGGGATCTGTTGAGCATCCACCGCGAAACTGCCAAGTCATTGCTAAACTTAGTCGAAGTTGTTTGCAAAGATGATGGCACAGACTTGTCGATAGGAAGACGTCTAGTCAGACTGAAAATGTTGTCGATTGAACTGACCACATTCAAATAGGTTTCCTACCACACCAGATACGTTATACCAGTGAGAGTACTTAAATACTTTCCCATGTGTAGTAGTTACAAATTGTTGAATCTCATCAGGATGTACTTGAAACTAGTGTTAAACCTCCTTCCTGCTTGTTTTTGTGCTGTGGGGGACAGAATAGCAATTAAGACAACTGCAGAAAGTTTTTAATTTATCTCATTTTTAATTGTTTTTTTATTGAGTTACAGCAGCAAACAAGAAAAACACAATGGAACAAATGTAAACGTAGAAAAACACTTTGAAAAACAACAAGTATTTACAGTATTATACAGTTTATACAGTGATTCCAGAAAACATGTGTCAGGATATGAATGTAATGACTATAAACTGTAAAGACTAACAAGTTAAAAATGTTATTATTGCTCTGCTATCAGCAAGTAATGCATGAAGAACGAAAAAATGTGATTATGTTAAAGTAGGCTCAAGTCTCAGGTTTAGGGTTTTAGGATATATTGGCATTTATATGGAAAGGGCAGGGGTAGTATCAGTGTCTGACATGACAGAGGGACGTTTGGGGACCGGCTGCATTTTACTGAGCCCTCCTTTGCCCAGACCTCCAGCGCACTTCACGATCCTCATGAGGTCTTGTCTGAACCGGACTCCAATGAAGACGTACAGGAACGGGTTCAGGCAGGCGTGAGTGTACGCCAGGCTCTTGGCAACCTGTCCAGCTATATCGACACCGATTACGGTTTCACATTCGGTCATGGTAGCATTGGCCGCTTGCGTGGCCTCCACTATCAGCAGACTATTGTAAGGCAGCTGAGAAAGAACAAACACAAACACCACAGCGAAGATGACGCGTAGGGCCTTGTGCTTTTCAAAGTTCCTGGCCTGCAGAAGCGTGCGGATGATGACGGAGTAACAGAAGAACATGACGAGTAGAGGAAGGAAGAAGCCCATGCAGATCTGCAGAGACAGAACCAGGATCTTCGTCCGGTTGTATTCGTTGTTCCAGTACACCAGAGTACAGGAGGTCTGCTGTTTTTGGTCAGTCTTCACCTGGGCGAAGATAAACTCAGGTAAGGCCAGGAGAACGGAGACGAACCAGACACCCATGCAGGCAAGCTTGCTGTAGAACAGCCTCTTTTTCTTCAGGTTCTGGGCCTTGGTGACTTGTACAATTGCAATGTAGCGGTCCACGCTAATGCAGGTGAGTAAGAACATGCTGCTGAAGAAGTTGATTTTATAGGTAGCAGACACTATTTTGCAGGCACTAATGCCAAAGTCCCAGCCCTTGACGGCCTCGACAGCCCAGAAGGGCAACATGCACAGGAAGAGGAGGTCAGCCACGGCCAGGTTTAGCAGGTACACGTCAGTCATTGTTTTCAGGCGGTTGCGCACGGTGCTGTAGATCCAAACAACCATCAGGTTACCCACGGCGCCAAGGATGAAGATGATCCAGAACAGAGGCGGTTCATACTTTCCACGAAACTGCCTGACCCAGCTTCTGTCGCACATGCCTGTGCCTTCAGCCGTCCATCCATCATAGTCTCCAGTGGTGTCCTGCAACCATAAACAGATCATGAGATGTGGCACTGAAGAGGTGAAACAGATACGCTGCACTTCTGTCCTTGTTTTTTTCTGCTGTAAGGAGTTCATAACACAACAAGCTTCTAGCGGGGATTCAGTGGCATGACATCAAACGATGTCTGTGACGTACATGTTAACCAAATTGTGCAAAAAAAAAAAGAAACCGCTGTCAGGTGCAAGTGTTATGTCTGTGCAGGAGAAACCACACTGCACAACTTCCTGCTGCTATCTAAGCCTGAGGGGGTTAAACCATCCTTAGGGGCTACAGACAAGGGGCCTCACAGCAGAGCTCAGTACCCCCGAAGCAAGTGAAGTTTAGATTTAGGGCAAAGATAAACAGCAGAGTGAAGTCGAGGCTTTGGTTTTCACAAACAATGGAAAATTTGATGCCGGTGCGGCTGTAAATGTCACATTTGAGTATCCTACAGATGTCTGCTGGAGATAATCTACAGTATTTGGAGCATGAAATCAAAAACATAAACACAACAGAAGAAAAAATACAAAACATATCAGGTTTAATAAAGAGCATTCGCGTGGTTTTATTCGCACAGGAACATGAGTTTTAAGTTTTACCATATGACCTTTAAAATTTAAAATTGAAGTGCTGCGGCATGACAAACACCGAGACACACATGGACTGAAAACACAGCTGTTTTGTCTCCTATCTGTCAGGCAAAATAATCATCACTGTTTGTTCTCTTTTTTACTCAGTCATACAGACATTAGCATGTGTTACATAACCGGTTCATTGTTCTTCACTGTTGCCATGGCTGCAGATAATAAACAAAATAATAAATAAATAAATAAATAAATAAATAAATAAATAAATAAATAAATAAATAAATAAATAAATAAACCAACCAAATTATTATAATATATCCAAACTGAATATAACTGTTGTTTCTTTGTGTGTTTTTATTCCGTCTTAATTGTGCATCAGTGAAAATGCCTTCAGGGATTCTTGAAGAGTTCAATAAAAACGGTTGAATTAATGAATAAAAATGAATACTTACAGTTGTACTTGCAAAATAATCTGTATAATCAGCTGTGGTCATTGACCAAGTTGTATTTGGCTCATCCATGTTGAGGACAGGAATATAAGACAATGCAGCTTGAAATCTAAAAAAAACAGAACAAGAAAAAATAAAAGCATGTCAAATTAAGTTAAATGAGGCTTAATAGTATGAAAAATTGTAAATGTATTATAAATCGCTTACCGATTCAGTGATGAAATGTGGAGGCTAACTTCTCAGTCACAGTTCTGCTTCGTTGTCGAGAGTAGCACAACTAACTAACAACCAGATTCATCTTCACTTGCTTATATGGTTTCTCTTTAACCACAGGATGACGTGCTGACATACCACTCCACCTGTGTCTCAGTGTGAAGAATGAACCATGCGACCTTTGCTTCTGTATTTGTCTGTCTACCAAAATACAGTTTTGCAGCACTATTATTTAAAAAAAAAATCTTTGAACGGTGATAACGGTGTGCTGCTTTCAGGGGAGAAGCTTTTTGACTTCACTCACTAAATCATGGCCATCAGGCTGGAACCAAAACAATACACCCACATTCCTTCCTCGGCTAAATTTGTTTTATCAAGTCGAAGCTCGTTTTTCACACACTTTGTGTTCAATGTTGAAGCGCTTCACACCACAGATGAGTGATGTATGAAACTGAAAACCGTGAGGTGTCATTAAAGCACAAATCTGGAGGAGGCAGACGAGATGTTGTAAGACCCGCTGTTTCACGGGTCTGCCAGCGTGGTCTGCTGCTTGTAGTCTTTCCTCATAAGATCCTCTTACCGAACAAACAAGAGTCAGTGTGCAGTGCAGTGCCGTGCGAGGGAATTCTTTTGGTGAAAATCTAAATGATCCGGTGAATTTCACTTGCAAATAAGCGGTGATGAAACGTGCCTTGGGCTTCTTCAACATCCTCTTTTACAAGACCATCTTACACTTAAGGTTTTTTGTAAAGGAATAAGTCGACGTTTTGAGAAATGAAAGTTAAATGAAAATAGGGACACTACTTCCATGTCTGTAAATATGAGATTAACATAGATTAAAATAAAGACAGACCAGACAGTCCATGGAGTTTCCCATGTTTTTCTAAAATGTTACAAAGTGAATATTTTTATCTTTTAGCTGCTTCCCCCAGTTTCCAGTCTTTATGCTAAACTCACCTAACCGGTCTGATTAAGCTGGTATCTAAGTGGTATTGATTTCTCCTCTAACACTCAGAAACAAAGTAAATATGCATATTTCCAAAATCAGTCATTTGAGTCGATTGGGTGTCTAATAGAAGCCAACACATCCACAGGCTACCAGAATCAATGTCTGCGAAGTTGAAAGGCATTCATGTGATGTGTCCTACGAAAAAAACAAGAACTGTCTGTGGAAAATCTAAAAATATAAAGTTCATTGGTAATGCCAAGAGTATAGGGAAATAAATAATGTGACTAAAAGTCACATAGCTGACCACACTGGTACAAAACACGGCTAAGTAGAAAGTCCCTATCATACCGACTGCTTCCAAACAAAACTGAAAAAATAAGAAAACTCATCTTTAGAACATGAAACTTTTGAAATCTTTATCGGTCAAGGGTCAAAACTTTCCATCAGATTTCTTGTGAGTGTCTCACTTTTTCTGGCCCTTGTTAAGTCTCTCTGTTGTTCAGAAAGAATTGTAATGTGTCTCACAGTTTCACTTCCAGAACCTCAGCATATCGTGATCACCCGATCTGGGGTGCGTGGGCCCTCCGCTCTTCATATTGCTACCAAATGTTGGTTGCATTTCTCGGTTTTCATCGGTGAGGCTCAGGGAAACGGCTATGTCATGACGAGATGAGAACTTCTCCTTCTGAGAACTAGCTGTTTAAGAATGTGGCAGGCAAAGGTTTCGGTCACATAGCGATACTAATAACGCACATTTCAGATTGCATCACGTCCAAAGCTCTGCAACCTCTATGCCTTTTTCGGCATTATGTAACTTTGTGTTCTAAGTACGATCACCCACAAGAAGTATGTAACTCGTAAAGGAACTGTTTCACTGATTTCGGTGAAACTGGATCATATTTTATGGAGAAATCTGGAGTCATCTGCTTTCTCTCTGATGTCCTCCAGCTGACTCTCAGTGAGTTTCCTGATGAACAGTAAAGTCTGCAAACTGTAGCCAGGCTACCCAGACTGTGAGCTCAAAGCACGACTGGAGTGTTATTGTTTGTACCACAGACGTTTTGGACCACGTCGAAGAAGACGCTTTCACACTTGGGCTGCAGGTGAATGAGTGGTGGCAAGTAGAAGAGCCAGTGACATGCCAAAACAACACAATTTAACCAGGATCGGGATCCTCTATGAACTTGATGACAGCGGCAAAGACACCAATGGTGATGCTGAGCTGGGACTACTATGTAACATTAGCTGGCTGTTATGTCTTGTGTTACATTTGACTGATGTTTGACTGTTTGCACTGGGGGTGCTAAATTGCAAAAATAAAATTTTTCATGCAAGGTTGCTTGACAACAAGACAAAACCGAAACTAAGGTGAACACAAAGGAACGGTGAGGTGTGGGAATCCGTGACACAAACAATCACGGCAGCGTATGGATGTGTTGCATGTGTGCTGTGGAGTTGTTGCAGTGCAGAAGCAGGTGTTGCAGGGTGGACGGCAGATGTAGGAAGAGAGAGAGCGAACGCGTGGACCGGCTTCTATCACCCAGGTGAGCTTAATCAGAGGACGGCCCTCCTGTGTCAGCTAGTGGCCCGCTTAGGGTGGCCAGGACAGTCAAAGTTTTATATGCAGCTATTTTTACACCTACATACTCACCTTTGTTGTTTTCAGCTGTGTGTCTATTTCTGTCCTTCCTGTAAATTGTTCTCGCAAGGACAGAGCAAACTGCAGTAGCTGCGGTAAGACGCCTAAGTTTTATTAAATAAAATGGATTTGACGTATGACTGATACGGAGATATGTACAGTTCTCTGCTACAGAGAGACACAGTGGAAAGCATACATACATGACTATGAGAGAAAAACGCAGTTTGCCCTTTTCTTAACCTTTACAGTAGAACTACGCTGCTGTGTGATGATGACAAATGACCCGACAACCCTCCGACTGCTGAGCAGAGAACAGTTTGGGGCTTAAAATGAGTTCACAGGTGAAGAAAAGCCATGAATTACTCAGCAGTATGGGATGATACACGGTTTACAGTTTCAGCTACAGAGAGTATCACGGTGTGGTGCATGTTGACAAAAGGGGAAAACCTTTTTTTTTTTTTGTCTGATCAGTCCAGCATACTCTGTGTTACATTTCACCCAGTGTATAGTGTGGTCTAACGTGACCTCAGCGAGTTTCATAAATGAGAACTTTCATGTGATCGAATGTGATCTATACCTCCAGTCACAATGTTGAGAAATGAGAAGTGCATTTGAATCATAGTCGTCAAGTCTGACAGTGCATTGAGTTTAAAATAGGACATGCAGTGTTAATGCACTGTTTGATCTAAAATAAATGGCACACTGAATGGCAAGAGTGTCTCTTGAGCATGACTTGCATATGTATTAATGTCTTAGTCGTAAGAATACACCAACTCGATCTCCAAGCTTGCACGAACGTTCATGTTGCATCGCACGTATTCAAAACGTTAGCACAGAAAGCCATAATGTCGATAATAATAACATCTTTATAGACGTATCTTCATGTCATCGCAATGACGATCAAGTACAGTACATGCTTTGCATCACAGCTAGAAGACCTGAAGGGAGACTGACGTGTGTGTGTGAGTGTTGAGTCATTTATCTACGTCTATGCTTTCTCACGAAACACATCAATAAATCACCCAGATTAAAACACACAGAGCAATCATTCTCAGAAGTTACTAAAGTATGTAGTAGCATCTGATATCTGCTAATCTTTATACGTGCCACCTTCCTCTGAGATATGACAGGCAGAGATCTGCTGTCTCAACATTTTACAACCTTAATCACTAGGCTGGTATGTGGTAGTTAGAGAGACAGAAGATCTATGGAAAAAAAAAAGTACAGCACATACATATACATACACGACCATGAAACACTCAACAAAAGATCAATTTGCTAATTTGCTCCAGAGCTCTTCTTCTTCTTCTACAATATTGGCACTGGGGTTACTCAGGGACTCTATAAGGAACTTCATTGTTGGTTTGTTGGTAGGTCCATCCCTTTGGTCCAAACTTAAATATCTGAGCTAACTACTGGGTGGAAACATTCATGATTCCCAAATGACTTTAACCCTAAGTAACAGCATCAGGTTGACATTTGGGGATTAGAGTGAAGTAAATCGAGCATAATAATAATCAGGTCTAAACTCTCCAGCACTTTGGTTTAGAAGAAGAAGAAGATATATTTTATTAATCCCTCAATGGGGAAATTATTTTTTTACTCTATATTTATTTACATGCATTTTAACCCAGACACACATGCAGTACAACGGCATAGACATGCAAATGTGGAGAGAGATGGTGGAGTGATGGGCAGCCAGCCAGACCAGCGCCCAGTGAGCAGTTGGGGGGGATCGGTGCCTTGCTCAAGGGCACCTCGGCAGTGCCCAGGAGGTGAACTGGCAGCTCTCCAGCTAACACATATTTTTGGTCCATGTGGGACTTGAGCCGGCCACCCTCCGGTTCCCAAGCCAAGTTCCTATGGACTGAGCTACTGCTGCTCAGACCAAATAATCTAGAATGGTGACCGTGGTGAACGTTACACCTGTGTAAGCAAGTTAGCATTGCCATTGTGAGCAGACCCCAGTCGCCTATGGATTGGACCCCTATTTGTAATGATAAACTTGCTTTTTAAAGTATGAGGGTTTTTGTTCTTTTTTGTTTTTAACTAATTATAAATTTCACTTTCATTTGTAAGGGGAAGAAACTGCACTGTACTTTAGAACTCAAAAGTTAAGGCTCCCTGACCTGTTGTTCCTCTGGAAACCACATTGTTTTCATGCATCACGCAGGACATCACCTTATTATTGAGAAAAATAATGTTATTTCTCAAAAACCTGAGGGATCATTCTGGAGAAAAACCAAACAACAGATTTTGACTTTGTCTGTGAAACTGAGAAAACCCCTTTGATGGCTTGTCAGCGAGCAGGAAGCTACTGTCACTGGGCACGTATACTCATATGACATACATTAACAGTTCAGTTGCCCCATATTGTGGGAAAGTACTGTCACTGTCGCTGCTCTCAGCAATGCGAGAGATTGAGTTTGGTACTGACAGAAACTAGTCACCACTTCCTGTGTACCTGCTCGCTGTGATTTATTTCATGCACTGATAGACAACTGTTTAGCATTTGCATCCTATCTGAAATTACGAGCAGCTTTCCCATGACAGTTACTCCTCAGCTGCTACTTATAGAAAACAGATGCATGCAAAGGTGAATTCAAATACATGAGCAGAAAAATGCAACACAATAACAAATCCGAATGATCTTTATTTTGATAAGATATGCATTTTCATACATTTATCACTAATATTTTATTGGATATTTTTGAAAGGATGTTGATTTCACCAGGTGTTTGTTTCATCTGCGTCTTTTTTACCCACACCCCCTTTTTTTCTGCACCTATAATAAGAAAAGTGGCTCAAGTGACGCAAAAAAGAAAAAGAAAAAAAGAAAACAAAAACAGAAGTTTAAGTCAGGGCAGACTGTGGCTTGAGGAGTTTCACTGAAAACAACACGGGGTTGACGGTTGACTGGTGACCACCTCGCCACAATCTCATTCTACTCTGGTAAACACATGCGAGGCAAGCAGATGAAGTGATTAAATGTGTTGAATCAAAAAATAAAAAAGGTGCTAAAGAAGGTTGCACCTCACGATCATATGATTATTTGTGTCGCTTACTGGTTTCCTGATATTTATTCTGTTCAGCGAGTGGGGGAAGTTCTCTTGTCTTATCGTACTAAATCGGTCAGTCTCTTTGATTCAGAATAACATTATACAGAACCAATGAAGACACCATCATAACCGTCCCGCATGAAGGAGATAATGTATGCAAACGTGGGGCTTCCCTGCTTCAACAGACATGCAACAAATACAAGAACAGCAACATCCCCGGTCTAACCTAAGGGCAATAATTGCATGTCATCCCCTTTTCTCTCTCTCTCTATAAACACATCCTATCTAATAAAGAAAAAAAAAAGCCTTATTGCTTTGAAATTGTTACTGTTCATACTCCACTCCACAGTGTTTGCATCCACCCTCGTCATGATGATCGAGGTATCAGGGGAATTCAGGAATAGGCTCGGGGACTACTAAAGCGTGCACCATCCTCAGTCATGTGCACATATATTCCCCCTACTCTCCTTCACTGTTTTCATGGTTTATGAAGAGATGTATACAGTTTAATAAACTGTGCATCATTGCAGTATGGCGCCCCCTCTTGCTGAGCCCCAGACACAGTGATGCTTACAATGTCCTAAATGTATCACAACTGATTAATTCATATTTTAATTCTTCCACTTTTTTATTGTTTATCAGTGACACAACACCATGAAGCCAGTCCCAGCATGTGCTGGGCCAGAAGAGAGAGAAACTCTGGGCATGTTGCAGTCTGATACATAATGTAATGCAAATGTTAGAATAAAATCATCCTTCTTAAAATTGATTTCATGTTTAGATGATTAAAAAACCACTATGACGATGACTCCCTGCAATGACTTAACTCACTAATAATGACCACATATATTTGGTAACAGCTTTTTATTACCCCATACTTTGCACAATACAAACAAATGCACATCTAGTGTAATATAGGGTAGATGTATCATACTCTACAAGAGCATTACTTCATGAACATCATGTATATATATTTTTTCTCTCTCTCTCTTACACTCCATCACCCACAGCAATACGAAAAGTACACAGTTAAAGATTCCAGACAAAAATATTCTATGCCCTTTGTGCAGGGAAGTAAGGAAACCGTTCTAGATCACTACCCATTGTCGATCAATATGCAGAAAAAAACAAGAAAATTTGGTGCATCTTCGATGATAAGACTTTCGCGGAATGTCGCATCATTGGAAATATCTGTGTGTGAAATGCTAGTTTTAAGGGTAACAAATTAAAGCAAGGAGTGACCTCAAAGCATCAGGAAACATTGAAGCTGTTCACCATTAATAAACAAACCGGCTTGGGTCAAACTCAATAAAAACTGACTTACAAGAAAAAAAAAGGGGGGGCTGCTAAAATTAAGACTGAACACCCGGTGCTAGAAAGCTAAATATTACCTATAATCATCAGATAGATAAGACTGCAAAGCTTCAGGCAGACAGTACATATCTGTCCAATATCAACAAATGGACAAGGCCTCTTCAAACAGGGACATGATAGTAATTGCATAGAGCACTGAGGGAAGTCTGCTAGCTACTGTAAGTGAGCTCCAAATTGAGACGTAGAAAAAAAAAGCACAGCTGAAGAAGGCTCATTTGCGTGTTCAGTTGGGTGTACTGCCAACCTCCCTGCGACCCGCTCTCTACTAAAGCCAATAACTACTGAAGATGCCAGATAAAGCATGAATAAACAATTCCTTGTGGAAGTGCTTTTTTTCTGTCTCTCTTGTCTTACAGCAGTGGAACTTGCGGTTTCTTGTCCAAACCACAGTCATAAATTTTTCTGTCTCACTCTCCGGCCACCTGTTTAACCAGCTGCCTTGGGTAGAACTCATTCGTTGGGCTCATATCTGAAACAGACAAAGCAGCACGAATGAAATTAGGCAAACTTCTTGGCAAGAGGGTTTTTCGCTTGTGGTGTTTTCCCTCTAAGAATACGCCGCTGTGAAAAGGACTGGATGATATTTACGTTGTTTTATTCCTGAAGATGGATACTCACCTCTGCAATCGTTTCCTAATATCTTTGATCTGCTCGTTCTTCTTGGTTAGGATCTCCTTCATGTTGCGGTAGGCCGCGGTTTGCTGGAACTTCTTGTCCAACTCCTGCACGAGATGCAACACATGAAAGTAACTGCAAAGAAGCTGAACGCACCCACAAGGTTCCAACTGTCTCAATAACTGGGCAGGATAGCAACTTCATCTGGCACAAATACTTCTGGGTGTACCTTCTCCGCCATGGCCAACTGCTCCTGTACTCGCAGAAGCTCGTGTTTGGACGAGATCAGGTTCTCCTGCAGGTCCTTCTGGGATACAGCGTTGGCGCTAAGAGTCCTTTCATAGTCCTCCCTCAGAGCTGCCACTGTGTCCTCGAGACTGCTGATCTCCTGGGATTTAGCAGTCAGCTTGAAGAGGACAAAAAAACAGAAGTACAGGTGGAATGAATGGCTACCACACCTTTTACACTACAGAATCTATACCTTATTTCTATACACACCGACGGACGCAAGCAACACAGCGTTCAGCTGGATACGTACCATTTAAGGTCCGGGTTAGCAGATAAAACCAAATGAAACGAATGATCAGATGCAAAATAATAAAAAACATAAAGAGCTAAAAAAAAAAGCAGTAATATGGAAAGCAAACACAAAATGTCACCAAAGAAGAAGATGACGCTGCTTGCAACAGTACCTGCTGTTCACCTTGGGTCTTCTTAATGTCTTTCAGAGCTCTCTCTGCCTTGGATTTCTCATCGAGTGCACTCATTGCCTAACAGAATTAATCAGAGCAGAGAGTTACCGACGTAATATAGAAGCCGTGTTATTAAAACAAATTTATGGCTAGTTGTTATACCTGGCTCTCTATAGTCCGCAGCCTGGCTTTCAGCTTATCATTTTCCTCCTGTAGTCTCGTTATCTCCTGAAGAAATATTTAAAAAACAAAGGAGTGAAGAACATGATCATGAGGGCAAAACCGTTTTACGGCGGATCTGTAAATGTGATTCATGTGATTCACATCTTTCCTCACCTTGTTAAGAAGTTCTGACACCCCGCCTTCATTCAGAGGCGCTAGCTTGGGCTTGCTTGTTTCCTGGTTGATCTGAGAATAACGTAACACTTCACAACTTGAAACACGACGATACTTTGCAACTATCGTGAACGTGAAACGCAAAAGAATAAACAAACAAAAACACCCTATTTTTAAGTTGAGTCCTGTTTTTACCGGAAATCTGAAGATGACTAAGGTGTGAATGGCCAAACCCATGAAAGAGCAGAGTATCACGTTACAAAGTTGATTTTGTTTTTCCTTTAAACCATGCATCATGAAACCACACGTCAACCTCAGTCATGTGTAACTTCTGAACTGCACGGCTAAGCAAGGCCAAGGCGGCCTGACACACAAAACCTGTCAGAATGGTGAAGGAACGCCGTGCTGCTCTCTGGTTACTGGATTCCATGAGGGTATAAATATCCTTTGAACGCGTGATTAATGACGAGCGCATTAACGGTGATGTTTGAAGGTCTGCCTGCGACAGAGCTGCACCTTATACGCACCTTATCGGCGGTTTTAAAGTCAGTCTTCTCAAATTCGGCCACTTGTTCCAGCAGCTCCCTATACGGGTAGAGAAGAGTAAAGAAAAGGCGGTGAAGAACAAAACAGAAACGAGAATAGAACAAAAGATTTTATGTACACATTTTATTAATAATGAAACCTCTTTCCATAGGCTACAGTAATGAAAAGTTACAATAACACTAGATAGTGTGAACCTGACCTCATATCTGGTTATCTATCGCCTCGCATAACTGTCACCCTGTCACCACAATGTTGATGGCGATGTTGATGTTTTTGACATGACGACTATCTACTATTTGGCAGTTATGCAACTTTGGCGAGGAAAACGAGCGCCGTTGTTCTTGGTGGCAGTTTAGCACTTGTGATAAAAGACATTTGCTTGTGGTGAAAACAACAGCTCTCTGAGGAGCTTAAATGTGGTTTTTAAAAAGGAGCTGAAGACACGTAGGCTGTGACACGGGGCGTATTCCTGGCTCTAAACTCCGTATCAGTCACGTAGAGCCCTCCAAAAAGAAAAAAAAAAGTTTAGGGCTTGTTTATCCACCCACTATCTGCATATTACAAACAAAAGAACATCTTCAAAACATTCGACAAGGTGACAGAGGTCAGATGTTACGTGAAGTTCACCTGAATATCATAGAGGCACATTCAAACCTGTTTTATCATCTTTATGATAAACAGCATTAGTTCATATTAGTTCATGACATGCTGACAGCAGTCGAGTGTGCTTTTTATGACCTTTTGAGGCAGTTGCTGAAGATCAGCACAGATAACGTGAAGGCAGTGAACATGGAAAAGTCTTGCTTCCTTTATCTCAGTGGTAAAAAGAGGAACAGGGTGATGTGTGCTTTGGGCTTTAGTGTCATATTCAAATGTGTGTTTATCAAAGGCAGCATTGTTGAATAACTGCCACTGATATTCTTTAATCTAGTGGCAGCACTGTATATTACTGTTTATCTATATGACAAACTCCGTGCTGTAAAACCTGACTGTGTTTGTGCCAAAGAGCCTTCGAGAAATGTCAAGAGTGCATAAGCTGCATTCTGACAACAGTTCAAATGGGATTTATCTTTAATGGTATCACATGTACATGTTCAGGCTTGTAACATGAGAAAAACACTCTAAGAAACTCTCGGCATTCCTGCTTAGTAACAACAGAAATAAGGAGCTTTTAGAGACTTTATATTATCACATGTGGCCAGGGTTCATTTACCGAATATAAAATTACACGTCAATTTCTTAATGTAACCCCACTGAATTACAAAGAAAAGTAATCGAATTTGAAAACTTTCTTATTACTTCAAACTCAAACACTGAAAATATTCCACGTTATATTATGTATAACAGGCCATATGTGTTTTTCATAATTTAATAAACAATTAACATGAAAAAAGCTTCATAATTTTAATCAGATATAGTCAGAAATCCTTGACTTGTAATTATAATCTAATTACACATTTTTCAAATGTAACCTGGGCCTGCACATGGTCACACATTATTTGCCAACGTTAATTATGAAGGACAATTTAAGGAGATTAAAGAGTTAGTTTAAAAGTTTTTCACATTTCACATTTCACTTTGACCTGGACACCCACTGATGAAACGGACTGTTATTGGAATTTTTGAGAGACGAAAAGCAATGAAAATATCATTTGAATTTAAAAAAAGTTCAATAGAAACTCCAACGGGTCTTTCTCCAAAAAATAAAAAAGTCCCTGTTAGTGAGACAGGCCTGTCTATCAACAGGGAGAAAGAAAACCTTGTGAACAATCAGTAGTGAGGATTATTATTAGTGAGGATTGTTCTCATTGACTTTACACTCTTTAAATTCACTTTTTTTAAGGCTTTGAGATTGGTCAACATTCTTCACTCTTCACTGGACTTGCAGCGATTTTTTTTGTTTTTTTTGCAATTTCAGTTAACTGACCTTAAAACAAAGTGAGATGGTGGCAGTAGTTGTGGTTTTTCAGGCCTAACTGAACGTCACTGTGAAAAGGAAATCCTTGCAATGGAAAAAAAGAGAAAAGGTTGTATTCACATAGTGCATGTGCGTGTCAGCGTGTGGCTTGGCAGTGACCTTTTTGCTTGGCACAACATGCTAGAACACTGAGGAGGAAGTGGTACAATATGGAGAGGTTTTTTTCTCGTCAACATCAAGGTGTAATTGTGTGTTCAGGGGCCTAGCTCACTTCTTACTTTGGTGTGTCACTCTGTTTGACCTTGAACTGTCACATCATTTTAAATTTGAAAATGTTTGGGGGCGGCGTTTAGCTCAGTTGGTAGAGCAGCTGCCCCATGTGCTGAAGGCTCAGCCCAGGGTTTAAATCCGACCTGACATGTCATTCCCCGTCTCTGTCTCCTGTCACTATTCAGCTGTCTATATCAAAATATAAGCTTGATTTTCTTGGTGCATACAATATCAATATCTTGCAAGAGCACATTTAATAAATAATATTATCAGGTTTCTGGAGGTGCTGTATATTTCATAATATTCGTATAAAGATGTATGTGGACTCCTGTGAAAGCAAACTTTAATTACGTCACCTTTTATTAAATTAACTCTATTAACCCGACAGTTAACGGGGAAAGCCTGAATCTTTCCTCGTCGCTCACCTGTTCTCCAGCTCGGAGATATCACTCTGCAGTCGCAGATAAAACTTCTCCGCCTGTGAGAAGAGCTGCCGGAGCAGCAGCACATTGGTGTGGGCCGTGTTGATGAGCTCCATCTCCACCTCCCCACGCACCACCGCCTGCAGCCCGTCCAGCATCTCCCTCACTTCGTCCACTGTGAAGGTTTCGTCCGACAGCCTTCAGAAGAGAGAGAGGGGAGGGGGGCATACACATTATTGGTCAATCTGAACTGTGAAAGTGATATTTATATATTAAGTATGACCACTCACCTGCTGTCTTTGAGTTCCTCGAAGCATGAGTCAATAGTCTTTAGTCTCAGGAGCCTCTTTGAACGTGCAAATCGCATGTAATTGATGACTTCATTCTGATGGTGTTCATTAAAGCCAAACTCAGCCTACGTGGAGACAAGACGAGAGAGTACAAAGATGAAACAGGAGACACAGAGAGAGAGACACACAGAGAGAGAGAGAGGCTGTAATGGAAACCACAACTAGCTCATGAGCTAACATCAAGAGGATTTCCCCCTCTGCTAATATGGCCTGCTCACATGAGCTCACACCTACAGCGAGCTATCTCTGGAGGAGGGGGGTGCTTAATAAAATAAGAGCATTGAGCATGCTAACTCACAAAAAAGCAAACAGGTGGTCTTGGCTTATCCATCCACACAACAACAACAAAAGCAGCAAACGATAGCCAGCTTACTTACCATGGTGGCTGTGGAGCTAACGTGAATGTCACTAAGTTAAATGGGTGTTTCAGCCTCTAGTTTAGGCCACGCAGCCAGCTGGACGAGAAGCTAAAGTCGCTATGTGCTCGAAGGTTCCAGTGAACTGTCGTACAGTCAAAGTTAAAGTCGGTTAATGCGCTAAACAAGAGGCAGAGGAGGGACGGAGGCTTATATCATAGCTTTAAGATTATCTGGCAGATCGGCTAGGCTAGCTAGTCCAAGCTAGTGTTTGCCTTGAGAATGCCTTGGTAACGGAGAAGAGCGTCATCACCTTGGTTACGGGAGGTGCGTTCAACGGCGCTACGTACATCGCGGAACAAACAGTGTTGTGGTCATGACACATAAAAAAACGAGATAGAGAAAAAGTGTATCAACAAATTACTCCCGCAAAAGAAAACACATGTTAAAGGAATACTCCACGCTGAATACCAAGAGAATTAGATGTACGTTTCTTAGTTTTCCTATCGACACTTCAAAACAATAAATGACATTTATCCTTGAATTTTTAAGACTTGTGTTTAATTTGGACTGTAATAAACGTGCTTTTTGTAAAACAGAAGTAGAAACACTTGAACATGTTCTCTTGCAATCCATCTGATTTGTTTTGGAAAGAAAATTGGTTAACCTATAATAATAATATAGATATGCCACCCCTGACTTACAATAATGTGAGATTTGGTTTCATAATAGAGGACAAAAAACTAGAATATAACATAAATAATTTGGTTATACTCGCCAAAAGAGATAGATAGATAGATAGATAGATAGATAGATAGATAGATAGATAGATAGATAGATAGATAGATAGATAGATAGATAGATAGATAGATAGATAGATAGATAGATACTTGATTGGATATTAAATATAGCAACTTAAACATTTAAAATGGCTTTACCAGGTTTCCAATATACATGAAGAAATATACATATTGACTCTTGTGCAATAACTTGTGCAAACATTAATACAACAAACACAGCCAGTGTTGAAGTTGAATTACATATAGATAAATATTGATGTTACTATAATATTTAAGAAATGTCAAATTATTATTATTATTATTATTGTCATACTATATAAAAGGTCGAAAATGTGTCATTCTATGAACTCATAACAAAAGCCTGTAGTTTTCCTGCGTCATTTTGAAAGAGCTCATTCTTAACACACACATATATTTATATATATATATATATATATATATATATATATATATATATATATATATATATATATATATATATATATATATATATATATATATATATATCTATATATATATATATATATATATATATATATATATATATATATATATATATTAATATTCTTAGTCACAGCATGATAACCAAAAAGAGTTTTTCTCAGGAGTGTGACTCGGTTGTGGCTACAGAAGAGTTAGCCGAATTGAATTAAATGTACAGCATGGAGGCAATTAGGGTTGTTTCAGTGTATAGTATGCAGCAGTAGATGGCAGCATAGAGTTAAGAAAGAAGTGTGTGAGGAGCACAAGTTCTGACAAAAAAACCTCTGTGCCTTTCTCCTGAGGGCCCTTAGATATTTCGGACTGGTCCTGTTTCAGCAAAGCTAATGTTACAGCCACAGAGGGCCCTCGCATTTTACAGTGGTCTTGCTGTGCTGTACACTGACTGACTCACCAGTTTGGAAATAATAGTAGGAATATGTTGTGGAAATAAAAGAAGCCATGATAGGAAAAGTTTTTGCTTTATTCTTGATATTTTAAGACATTTTCGATTAGGATACATTAGGATACTTATCAAACCAAATTACCCATAGCGTACATTGTCGTTTAGTGCATTCTTTAATGTCTTGTTGGGGTTGTGTGTACCTATCTATCCATGACATTATTAGTAGTTTATGTTTGTGATTTTGTGTTTATAGCTCTATATAAAAGCAAATTTGACACTAACTGACCCAATACTGACGGCATCTTTCAGTCACATAAAGCTGTTGCCATGTGTTGTATTATTACTGTTTTTCTTCTGCAACGTTCAAACACTTTTCATTGTTGCATAACATGTGGCATCCATATCTCTCTACATTCCTAAATAATAATAGATAAAGCCTCCAACAGCAGCACATTGCATCTACATATACAAATCAATTACAGGGTTATTATTATGTGTTTCAGCTGATTAGTTGGTGGGGCTCAACATGAGCTTTCTGGTTCCTCCATCAGTCACTCGTCTTTAAACACATTGCATGTGAACCAAATAAAAACTTCATAGAGATTCTGTTGCACTGTCCCCTTACGGTGTGTCACTAAAGCCTAAAGGACATCACTGTCCATTTTGTTCAGGGAGTTTCTTAGAGAAAAAAAAGAAGGAAACTTTTTTCCTCATGTCTCTCTAGCTATAATCGAATTAGACTAACGGGCAGCGCATGGTTGGTCGACTAATCAGATGCCTCATAACGTGACCACTCTGTGCTGCCACTGCTCAAGATCAGTGTGCATACATCAGTCACAGTGACAGAGGCCAAGATGTTTCCCCTTTACCTTCAATCACGGTGAGTCACTTACAATTTTACAAAAGGACTAGACATAACTCGGTTTAAACCATTTCCTAAAGGCTTACAAGTCATAGATTACTTTATATGTGTTTGTGAGAGTTCCATATGTTGGTACAGCTCTTCTACAGTGGTCTGTAACCATGGTGATTACTTTTCATCATGCATGTATTTAAGCTCTATATTGCAAAACCAGAATTAATGTAAGCTGATGTCATATCTGCAGCTGGTCTACAAACTGACTGACCGACTGAATTAAATTATAGAAGAATGTGGGTTATTGCAGGGGGAAAAGCATGTGGAGAAAATCATTCAATAAGAGCACAAAAATGTAATATATAATAACCGAAAAAACAAAAGCATTACAATATATCATTCTGAGCTCCTACAAGCAAGCAGTTGACACAACTAAACTGTTGTAGTGAAAAGGATAGTACATAAAAATACAATCATTTTACATTTTACTTAAATGCATGCTTTTTTTCTTTACAAGTAACCAGGGGCCTTAGTTGCTATCTCACATAGCCAACCATCTATAAGTTGATAAGATTTTAATCATTTTTTTGTGGCTTTGATAGCACATATTCATGTATGTGTGCCTGCATATGCATGTGTGCATGTGTGGCCAGTTAATTTCTGTCCTGGTTGCAGCCTTTTATAGGTGTATAACTTTACAAATACTGTACACTGATGGAACTTTACTCTGAGCAGAGGTATTGCTGCATTAGTGGGACAGTATCCCTAGGGGGCATAATAATCCTTCTGTAAAGGGTATTATTATTTCACCTTGTAGGCTACTGATTACTGTATAGCTGCAAAACAAAAGAAAAAAATGAATTTATGTGTCCTTTCAACCTCCTAAAACAGCTAAACACGCAGAGAGAACATAGCGACAGTTTCTATGTCATCAGATTTAAGTCCATTTTAGCAAGAAGATGGTCAAAATTGTCAATATCAGTACATGTATGACTATTTGGTGCATGGAAAATATGTTTAATACGGTCTAATATGTGAAGTTAGTACTAATTTATCGTTAAATCCAAATGGAAACTGACAATTCTCTCAAAAACAGCCCCCGCACAACAAACCGATTTGAGGTCAGTTTAGACTGTACGCACCAATACAAGCACTGACAAAAAAATGAAGAACAACTGATCTGGAGTCAGTCATCTCGATCACGTCGCGTCCGGACAAAACCAATCAGCTGACAGCCGCATGACAGGCAGGCCTCCGACGCATGCGCAGTGCGCACACTTTTTTGGTATCAGGAATATGGCAGCGTCCTGAGCCCTGTTGAGGGGAATAACGCCGTCACCGAGCACCTTCAGCACCGGAGTGGGACGACTTCACACTCGGAAGGAGGGTGGGGGGGCTGAGGGAAGGCTACGAACAACAACCGCCGGCGATTTTACAGGTAAACTACGCCCGTTAGCACCTGCCACTCTCCTCCTCCACTTTAAAACCTGGTGCTAGTTAGCCGCTAGCTCGAGGCTAACCAAACATTAGCCTGCCACAGCCCCCCTCTCTCTGTCTTTTTTTTTCTTTCCTACATTTGGCAAACAAACGCCGACAACAAACGTGTCAGGGCTGTCTGTGAAACAAGTTGCAAGGATGTAGCAACAGCGTCGACGTCGCCAAAGCTCTCCCTCCTGTCGCGCTGTGTGCTTTGGTTAAAACAGTTAAACCGTTGTTAGGCCCGTTGCAATGAAGCAGAGTTTGCCTAACCGCCTGAGAACCAGGTAACGTCTTTAATTTGGATTTACTCTGACAGATCAGGAGCAGGCTGCACATCCACATCAAATGCACTTATTCTTTTATCCCTCTTTAGTCACATGCAAGAAAATAAATGATTTGCAAAGCAAGTGGTTGGTGAAATCATGCAATCCTTTTTTTTTTTTACCACATTGGATGAAGTGGAAGTCAAGTTCCTGACATCCCCTTCTTGGAGATTGCTTCATGTAATTGACAAATTCAGGGAGGACATTGCAACATGTCTCAAGTGCAGGAGAAAAAAAAAGCCAGCAAGAAATATTTCATTCTGGTTTTTACCCCCCATGGAGATGTTTCATTTATTTTTATTTGCACTTTTAACTCCAGGTATTGTGAAAGATTTCTATCCAACATCCATTCTAACTGTTAAAAACTAGTTAGGGCCATATAATGATGTAAAGGGCACATGATGGTTTGACCCTTGTACCCCTTGTACATTTATGCTGAAGCAGATGATCTGACTTTATTATGTTGTGAAAAACAAGGACTTAAACACAAACAAATAGACGGAGAGAAAGAGTTCTTTGGACGGCGTTAATCGTCCTTTTGCAACTTTTTTGTCAGTTGTTCAGATTCAGGTCCCGTTCAGAGCGGTGTTACTTTATAGTATAAAGTGTCCCACGGCGTATAAAGTTTATACGCCGTGGGATCGTACACACACACACACACGCTTGTGTTAAAAGCGGTGATCAAAAGCTGTGTTTGTTAAAGTTTTCAACAAAGAAAGTCGTGAGACCTGTCTGGAACCAGTTAGCATGTAAATGTTGTGTGCTTTGCTGCTTTTAAAGCCTGGTTTACTTCACTACCTGTTTAATTTATATTTATTTATTGTTAAACTCACTGTCAAGGATAGCCAGCAGCCACGGATAATGTGCTATTGATCTGCATACAAGCAGGAAGAGCTCGGAAGGGCAATCACATGACCCGATCCTGGAATCTGCCTTGGTCTTTTTTTACACTCATCACAGTAATATAATAAAAACCTGCACTGCCCTCTGCAGCAGCAGCAGCAGCAGAGATCACGCTGCTAACATCTTCTATTGTGCGTGTTTCCATCAGTCCTCTGCTTTGGATTAGATTCATTATGCAGCTCCATGAATGCAGTTGATGCAAAGCCCCGGCTCTGGATTGTTCCTTGCACCTTTGTCTCTCCAGCACAGACATCAATTATTGAAACGCCGTAACTGGCTAATTGTTGCAGGCCCTCGTCCAGCGTGGCGGCACCTGAAAGTAGCCCCTCTTTGAACACCACAAACAATCGGTGGATGGTGGATTCCATCATTTTGGGGCTGTTTTTGCTTTGTTTCGGTTGCACGCTTGAAACGGAGAGGAAAAGGAAAACTGGAGTCAGATTTTTCCAGGATCCTGGCAGAGTGCTGACACAGGTTCCCCTTGTCACAGTGCAGCCGCCAGCAAATTACTGCACTCAGGACCAGAGAGAGACAGTTACCCCCCCCCCCTTGTTTATGCTTGTCTTTTAACTAGTTTGTCTTTGAAGCCTTTGTTTCCAATTTGCGTGAAACAATCTGTCAAAATGTATCTCCCTTGACCGTCCCCACCAACGCTTTGTGTTCTGTCCCAGTTGGAAAGAGAAACTCTTCACATTTAGCGACAAAGTAATCTGTTGTCCAGCTTTGAGGACATCTGGCTGTCTTTAACTTAGATGACAAGGATTTGTCATTCAGATTAGACCCCCTGTTTATCTAAAGCGATCAATAGGCCAGTATGTCTTTGCAACAGACTTTATTGACACACGGTCAGCTGCTGTGCTGTCATGTTGTTTTTTTGTGCCTGTGATATCAGGCAGGAATGAAAGACCTTTTACTTCCTCTCTGTTTTTTGTTTTTATTGCTGAGCAGATCACATCCCAGTGATTCCTCAAGTATGCCTCTCTTCAAAGCGAGCCTGTGAGAGTGCGTGCTCGCGTTAGGAAGCCTGGTTTGTAACAAGCTGTAAGTCATGTGCCGCCAGCTGCATTGATGCTATGGCTCATAGCTGAGGTAATGACAGTGAAGAATCGGTCCATCGTGAAGCGTCGGGCTACACAGTTGTTGGATAATCTGAGCTCTGTAGCCGAGGGAGTGTAACGTGCAAAATATTGAATGACTGTGTGAAGTGTGTGTGGCAGTGTACTGGAATGCATGTTACATAAACTTGATGTAGTAATGACAAAGATGGTGGAGGTTATTTGCTGACTTTGCACATTTAACCGAGCCATTGGTTGAATCAAGAATGAATGAAAAGATTTCTCTTATTTCACCCTCCTCTCTTTTTCATCCCAGTCACAATAACCTTTCTTCTCTTTTGTAGGTCCTGTGAAAAGATGAACGTCGTCAAAGAGAACAAAGACCTGGCCTGTTTTTACACTACCAAACACTCCTGGAGGGGAAAGTAAGACCAACATCTTCCTTCGTTTTAACGCTTTAGAAGGCAACGTTAAAGTTTCCCTTTGTCACCTTTTAAAGACACTTTGAACTCTTGACTCAGTGCCTCCATTGTGTCGACTTCCTTATCTCAGCCACGGATAGGAGGTCTGCGGACCACTGTCAGCAGCCACCAAACAGCACTAAGTGACATGTGTTTTGTAGAGCTGCCCTGTCTCTTGAAATGTAACCCAGAGAAACAGATACTGACGGTAAACACACCCTTGAACAAGTGCTGACAGTCATGTATTGTATGAATACAGAGACATGAAAGTCTGAAAGAGATATTAATATTTTCATAAATGTTACAGCAGCTGTCAGCCTGCTTTCATTAACAGTGAATAAATGGCTTGTTATGGACAGGGTAATACCCTCTTGAACAGGGCAGACAGCATTCTGTTCAGTAAAGTAGTGATACAGTGATATTATGTTACCGTGGATAGTTGTAACAAGATACACTCAATTTATGAGACTAGGTAAATATGTCTTCTTTTATGTGCTGTCTTCCTTATGAAGATTACAAGGTCAATCTTTTTTTGTTTACTTGGCAATTGAGGATATGTTTTTTTTAATAGTGTTTGTGTGTGTACAGTGTGTGTCTTTATTTTGCCACTCTTCAAGGTGTTGACATAAAAACAAACATGGATTTGTGCTGTAAATCACAGCAGAGCGAGTCCAACATCTCATAGATTATATAAAGTGACCCATTTAATACAGTGTATGCCTACAACTAGATGGTGCTTCATGTAGATACTTGGTGGCCCTCAAAGCTTAGAGGATGAATACGTTCCAGTTTGAGCCGCGAGCTGGTGGGATCACATTTCCAATACCTGCTCTCTAAATGTTTCTGTCCCATTAAGGCTCGCCATTGACTTGGGTAACTTAAGCAGGGCTGCCGAGCATTAGCCATCATCAGAGCTTCATTCTGCTAATGCTTCCTGAAGCGTCCGTCAGGGCCGAGTGTTGATGCATGTGTGGTGGACACAGTAGGGCCAATCCCCCATCCTGAGCGACTCAGTGACGATGGGCGATCTGACAAGCTGACCACGGCCCATGACCCTCCTCGTGACCTGTCTGGAATCCCTGGGATTGAAACTTAATTTATGGATATTGACATTTCAAGGTTATTTATCTGACTCTCCAAGGAGAGAGAGAGAGATATGAGATAGAGCAGGACAATATTAGATACTGGGCAGCTGTGCGAGAGAGTGTGAGTAGAAAGAAATGAAAATGAAATAGTATTTGGCACTTGCGTAATGCACTTTGTGGTTGTCAGTGAAATATAACTGCAGTTGCAGACACAAGTGTCGACAGCCAGACATTTAGTTTTTGACAGCAGTCTCACGCGTACGCTGCAATTCATTTGATGTGCTGCATTAGAGGGGTACAAGCCACAGAGAGCTTTATTAGGCCAACAGAAAGAGAAAGAGAAGGTGTCAGGATATCCTCTTTCATCTTGCTTCACACCAACCTCAATGATACACAATACTGTGGGATACTTTTGCCCCGTGAAAAGGAATCACCCGGCTTAGTTTCAGATAAAGACGTAGCCTTCAGACTGTCCCACGTTTTGTGTAATAGTTTAATTAACCATGGCCTTTTATAGAGAAAACTTTCAGGCTCATCTCAGACTTAAACAGTTAATATGAGACGAGCACAGTGTGAATACAGAACATGTTCCCTAAAGTAAATTCAACTAGACTGGTGTGATTACCATGCTCGTTCGGCCGTATATAGAAGCTACTTTTGTCATGTGACTTTTCCAAGATGTTTTATTCTGAAAGGTTATTTCAAGTGCCGATATATATATTTAAAAAAAGTCCCAATTAAGATGCAGAAATCTAGGCCTCATTTCCTTAGTTGTATTTATTTTTAACACACACATGTTCCCACGGTCAAGTCTTTTTAATAACTGGACGATGTGACGGATTGGTCAGGAGACGGGGAGAATATCGGTCATCTGTGCTGCGCGGAGTTGAAGGGTAATAAAAAAGTCACGATGATGTGGTGCCGCTTTGTAGTTTCCCCTATTTTCTGTCTGGTTTCCTTTTTTTATTTTGTTTGCGTGTCTCAAAAAAAAAAACAAGCGTTTGAGATTGCATAATCAGATTTAATAAAAAAATCACTGGACGTCTGAGATTTAAGTTGTGGTAGATCGGTTTTAGAGTTTCTTTAGTGTCACAGCTGCATCTGCCCTGCTCTGTGCTCATGATCACGTTTAACTCAAGTCCTGTGACTCCGACTTGTAGAGAATATTAGATTTGTCTCTGTGTGGTCCTAATAAAGGGCATTTGCATGATTTCTAATAGATGAATAGATCCCCCTTTATTTTAGTTTTGTGCATTATTTAAAGGCCCTCCTCAAATCTATTTGTCAGAGTTTGAAGATGCAAATCAAAATCTCCTTTGAATCTTCTTTGAATACCTTCATACTTCTCAGTCTTCAGTTGTTCCCATCATTGTGTCGATCAACATCTAGTGTTTGTTGACTCTTTTCTGGAGGATTATGTGGCGTTATCCTGGCTTTTTGATGTAGTGAAACAAATCTTCAGCTCAGTCTTCTTCGTGAGAAACGTTACATCAAGAGAAGAGGCGGTTGTGAAGAGGGTTTAGTCAGAGACAGGAAATTGCTTAATGTGATACATTATGAAACGGAGGTGGAAGGAAAAGCTTGAATGAAACATGAATGAAGAGTGTTAACTTATCATAAGCATATATATATGTGGTGTGAACTGTACTGGTAAAGCTCTTTTACCTCATATATTTCCTTTTATGGAACAGTTAAAGGACCATAGCACTGTTTTGGACCATTTACTACATCACTGCTGACCAATCTTCAAGACATACTATACCAGAAATGTAGATTTTTTGGGAATGTTTTCTTTGGATCTTCACCGTTAAGCCTATATTCAATACAAACCATGGTGATTTCTGCGATGGCTTAGCTATCACAATGTAGCATCAAGCCTGTGCGTAGTTGATTTTCATATCCTTGTTGGAATGGAAATCTGAACCACAGCAGCATGAGCTGTAAAGTAGCCAGCAGTGATGTCAAGGGATTTGTGGCCGATGGGCCAAAGCATGCAAAAACACTGGGATGGTTCTCTTCTGCATATTATGATCTCTAATATGGCTCATCTTACCCTTCCAACATGCAGTTATTACTTTGTTTTAGCAGGTAACATCTATAGACGAAGCGTCTGCTCTTCCTCTGTACCTAAAAACTAAAGTTGGCTAGTGCATTTCTATTTATACTTTTATCAGCATGCTTCAATCAGTCAAAGGAATGTCCTTTATGGTCATCTTTATGCTGTCCCGCATGATTTCATTATGTTCAAAGATATGATCTGCGTCTGTTCAATCGTCAGATTAAAGTTTTGAACGAAGTGTGCATGCAAATAGAAGTAATACATCAAGCTGATAGCAGCTGTAGCTTCATCGTCTACAACGCAAAGTTCACCGCTGAGTCAAATTCCCAAAACATCTGCAGAATGTTGAAACAAAGGAAGAGCCGTACTGGACCAATGTGATTCATTGTCAGCCTTTCAAACACACACAAAAAAATCAGCCCACAGAGAATGAATAATTAACTGGGTTTGTGCTGACACCAAGTTAAGCCTCTTAACACCAAGGTCAAAATGTTTAGTGAGATCAGGACTGAGTCTTGTGTCCTAAGATGACGGAAGGATATATAGTAGATGAGAAGAAGGAGGAGGAGATGATTTGTAGATTTTAATGTGGAAGGTGCACATAAAGGATGTGACATTCATAGAATTGTGGAGAGGGAAGGAGACTGTGAGATGTGCCTTGACCTAATATTTTACTGGGGCCTCGCCTCAGGCCGCTGCCCGTCCTGCCTCGTCTGTGATAGCCGCGTCCTCTGTACACAAGCAGAAACGCTTTATGTGGAAGTAACCTCTGAATTTGACTTCCTTATACTTTGCTCTTTGATAGAAGTGGCCGGTAACTTCACTTAGACCTCCGCCTGTTATCCGGACCTAATGAGGATGTGCAAGAACAGAAAGGAGCCAAGTCAGCATGTTCAGACTAATAGTACTATGGCGGTGTTAAAAGAACATGTTGTACATAGATGAACATGCCAGACACAAATAAACCATGAGCAGACCCCCCGAACTTATTATTTACACAAAGAAAATCCTCAAATGACCCAGGCAGAATGTTATGAATTATCAAAAAAAAAAAAGCCAACTGAAACTGTTGGCAAAGGGCCAGGCGATCGAGCACACGCGGACGTGCCTGCCTGCTCATGCACTCAGCGTAAAACTGCAGAAAGATTGGCAAAACAGAATTTCACACTTCCTTCCTACAATGTGAGAAAACTCTCTCAGCAGTTCCTATAAATTAGTGTCGGTTGTTTTCGCTGTCAGAGAGTGAGTGCTAACGAGAAGTTATATATTCGACAGTAGTAATGGCTCTGTCTTCTTATATATGAATATTCAGAAGTCACAGCTGCAGTTCAGTCTGGTGTAACGTGTCTACACTGAAGGCTGAGGGGAGGATTTCATCACTTCCAGCTCGTGCAGCTTTGAAAGTGGCCGTTGATCGTCTTTTTATCCCGTTTGTGTTTTATCTCAGCCATGGCCTCATAAAAATGGCTGGAAGTCGACATAATTAACCCGTACGTGGATGATCTCATCCATTAACCGAGCCACGGTGATGTCACCTGTCATTGACTCATCATTAGCTTCCAGAGGGGCTGCAATGATGCTGCAGATTGACCTCTCCCTCTCATCTCGGCCTCCATCTGATGTTATATATGAGATATATTCGACATTGGTAATCTTCGAGTTATGTCCAGACAAAGTTATTAGGGCAAACTGGATCTATTCGCTTTAAATCACTCTGCGTGTTTTAAAAGAACTGCCGCACATCCAGCCTCTTTCCCACATTCACTGCTAATGTAATGTGTCTTGCCTGTGCTGTTGTAGGTGTTGGGTGATGGGTAGGCTGTGCCTCTGACTCATCCCATCTCTGTGTTCCAGGTACAAGCGAGTCTTCTCAGTGGGGACGCATGGCATTACCACATACAACCCCACCACGCTAGAAGTAACAAATCAGGTCAGTATGTACGCAGCCTGTCACGGAGGATCCTCAGTGTCATTGAGGTAGCTCCTCGTTGCCGGAGCTATCAGTGCCTCGCAGGTGCCTGCGATCTTGGGTCTTTATGTCTGTTGAAAATCCATTTTAAAAAGCTGAATGTAGTATTTTTATAAACTGCTTTCATGCACACTTTAAATATGCTAAGCTCTCGGCTCTGCAGTGAACATGCAACAGTGTGATCCGAGCATAAAACGTGTGAGAATCAGACATGAAGTCAATAATATAAATATATTACGCATTATAACCTAGATGTACGCAGCCATAACAACATTTTAAATGTTTATTGATGTACAGTATTTGTCAGCGACTACAACATCGGTTATGAAGACATCTGTTATAAAATTACAACCGTGTTTTATGATATTGTCATTAATTATTTGTGCCTACAAGAGGAGTTTTAGTTGATATTAGAAGTTTAGATACTGCCTACGCGTGCTAAATGAGTGGCGTGGTACTATAACTTGTTTTTTTTAATGTTTGAACTCTTTGTCAGTGATTCTAACAATGTGTCTGTGTTGTTGCCATTTCAGTGGCCTTATGGAGACATCTGTGGTATTGGTCCGGTAGGAAAAGGTCAGGGGACAGAGTTCAACCTCACATTCCGCAAAGGCAGCGGCAAGAAGTCCGAAACGCTCAAGTTCTCGACAGAGCACCGGACGGAGCTGCTCACAGAAGCATTGGTGAGGACGAGACCGCTCGCAGCTGACAATGACCTCACCGTGACTCAACAGTGCTCATTAAACACATTGGATGAAATGGTCTCAGAGGTGGTCTGTGATGTGGTTTATCCATGCTCTCTAGCTGTGTCATAGCTGCACATTTCGCTGCGTTGTCTAAAAAACGCAAAGTCAAGTTAACGTACGGTGCATTGTTTGGCAGTGCAGCGCTTGCAAATCACAGGCCCTTTGACTCTGTTGGTGCTCATCACAACTGTGAATCAGCAGATAGTTTGTTGCCGTGATGAAAATAAACTCATTATGTCAGGGTGTTTTGAAACCGCAACAAGGACCGGTATTTCCCCACAGAGCTAATTAAACGCATTTGTAATTTTGCGATGAAGACAATACTTTGTGTCGCACGGGGATGAGTTAACAGCTGGCTTTGTAAGTTTTTCTTTTTTCTTTTCACAGAGATTCAGAACAGAGTTTTCAGAGGGAAAGATAACTGGCAGGGTAAGTACTGAGATCTGTGAATAAAATAAACATATCTGAGTGCATGTTTGCCTCTGTGGTGACGCTAAAATGACTCGCATCATGTGTGTGTGTGTACAGCGTTATAACTGCTACAAGCACCACTGGAGTGACACAAGGAAGTCTGTGAGTTTAGAGGTGACACCAGGCGGCATCGACCAAATCGACCCCCAAACGAACCGGGTGGTGTGTTCCTACGACTATCGTAATGTGGAGGGCTTCGTCGAGGTCTCTGATTACCAGGGAGGATTCTGCATCCTCTATGGGGGCTTCAGCAGGCTGGTATGTAGTCACAGAGTTTGTGTCCGTATATTTGTGTCGTTTTAAAAAAAAATGAAGATTTTAATTCCCGCCGCTTCTTCCTCTCAGCATCTGTTTGCCTCGGAGCACCGGGATGACATCATCCGCAGCGCCATAGAGCATGCCGGGAACTTCATCGGCATCATGCTACGGCTGAGGAAGGACGCCCTGACCTTCGAGGATTTCGTGACGGACAGGTTGGGGAAGTACAGCTCAGACGAGAGCATCACTTCACTGGCCGAGTTCGTGGTGCAGAAGATCACACCTCGACACCCGGTTAGAACACATCATCTAAACTTTGTATGGAAGAGGTGTAAAGCAGTTTAAGTTGCTTGTTTTTAACTCAGAGTACAGAGTAATACTGTACAATTACTACTAATACTGTTACTACTAAATAGTATTAAATGTGTTTTAAATCGAGGTATTGCAAAGTTAGAAATCTACTTCTACATAATAATGGTACAAAAATCTATTTTTACATAATAAGTAGTGATGGTGCTTTTTTATTTCTGCTTTTTTTTAATATAGTGGGATGAAATTTAACATCCTCTTGTTTGTTTGCACATTGTTTTGTATTCGGCACATTTATAGCTTCAGTTTTTTCGTTAGTAGTGTGAAATTGTAAATATGCTGTGTGTGCCGCTTTGTCTTTAAAAAAAAGTCACAACTCTAAACGTGACTTTGTAAAAGATATGGGCGTCTTTTGAAAAAGCAAAACAACCAAACTGATGTTCACTTTTACTCTCCCTGCTTCTATAAAGTTGTACACCATTATATTGAAACATAATCTGGCCTTATTCATGTAAAATGATCTGTGATGTCCAATACTTTGATAAATGACATGGTAATAATTTAAAAGTATCCATAATTACAGTGCCTTCGTCTGCTCTCAAGCTTTATTCCTTTCTTGCCTTCTTGGAGTCTAATGAGTTTTATTAGTTTCATGACTCATCTCTGTGCGGCCTTTTTTCCTCAGGAGCCTGTTAAGCGTATACTGGCACTAACAGAGACGTGCTTAGTGGAGAGAGATCCAGCTTCGTACAACATAGTCACCATCAAACCCTTCGGAGAGGTGAGCGCTCACAAACTCCAGCGTCCTCAGCCTCAGGCTGAAATGTTCACAATCCAAACCGCTTTGTTCACTCTTGGAGATAAGCGTTAATTGAATCGCCTGTCTTTGTTTCATTATGTATGAACTGCATCACTGCAAGTTAACAGCTCGGATTAAAGCGATTGAGTCTGTGTGTTATGAGTAAACTCTCCCCCTCCCTCCTTTTCTCACACTCTTGTCCTCCATCTCATCTCTCTTCAGGTGTTTGCTCTCATCTGTGATGTAGACAACCCTCAGGTGTTTACAGTTGAATTCATCAGAGGTCAGATCAGGAAGTTTTCCTCCACAGAAAGGTACACACAAACCTTTTTTCTTTCTTATTTTCTGTACCGTTTATCACTTTACAGGTCGAATAATTTGTCTGTGTGCACGTGACCGCTGCATATCTTTTAACTCTTTCCTGTCGGTGTGTGCTCGCTGTTCACTCTCATTTATAAGTCTGTTTGTATGTGTGTCTGTAGGGACTCTCTGTTAGCCAGCCTACTCGATGGAGTCCGTGCCTCGGGCAACAGGGACGTGTGTGTCAAGATGGCCCCCACGCAACGAGGGCAAAGATGGGGCCTGCTGAGCATGCCCGTGGACGAGGAGGTGGAGAGTTTGCATCTCAAATTCCTGGCAGCACCTCCGAGTGAGTCCAGGCCCATCAGTCTCACAAGATTCATGAACTTGAAATTGATTTTATATCGTATATTCGTGGTGCCCAGAGGATGAATCCTACTGACTTTAGTCATCCAATGCTGAAATTAGGTCAAAATTTTGGGATGTCAGTGGTTCTAATTAACAAATAACAGCGTGCTAATCAGAATCAGAAGTACTTACTTAATTATTTAAATTATTTAACACGCCAAACTAAGATGGTAAACATAATACATGCTCAAGAGTGCTGATTGGGGCTAATGTTGGCATGCCAACATTCACAGAAATAAGCTATGATTATATATTATGTTTTATTATATATTTCGTGTATGAAAATAAATAATTGGTATCAGTACTCAGGATTCATGACCGGTAATAAAAGTTTTGTTTGTTTGTACAACTGCACTAGGAGAGAAGTCATTTCCAGCTAAGAGATGCAACCTGGGAAATGGGTTAAAGTTTTTATCGTGGAACAAAGTGAATATTTTTCAATCCAGATGGTTAGACAAGTTTTTGAGGATCATGGAAATGCCTTTAGATCCAGTTTGTTGGTTTTGTTTTGTTAGCTGCGTGAGCTACAAACTGGGGCTGCATTAGTATCACAGAGCAGCTATTGTGGCTGAGGCCTCATGTTGACTTTGACTGTTCCATCCCTCCTTTCTTTGCTCAGATGGAAACTTCGCAGATGCAGTGTTCAGATTCAACGCCAACATATCCTACAGTGGAGTGCTTCATGCAGTAACCCAAGATGTGAGTGTGTGTTCGATTCCTGTGTGCGATTTCTACCCATCATCTCCCCGAGCAGGATTCACACTCTTCATCGCTCTCTGTTTCTCTCTCCAGGGTCTTTTCTCTGAGAACAAAGAGAAGCTCATCAACAACGCCATCCTGGCTCTTCTATCGCAGGAGGCTGAGCTGCCGGCTCTTAACTCCGAGCTGGAGAGCCATTTTCAGGCCATCCGACGGCTGGTGGCCTCCAAGGCTGGCTTCCAGGCTTTCACCCAGCTGCCTAAGTAAGAACGCAGCCGTTATCCCTTCGGCACCTCGCTGCTTTTGTTTCTTTGAAGTATACTTTCTGTTGAGCTGCTCGTAACAGGCATGCTCTGTCATTCCAAGGTCTGGTCAAGGGTCTGGAGTCACAGATGCAACGTAAATATGAATCCATACATCTCAGTCTGCCCTTTTTTTTGCCTGTTTCTTATCCTTCTTGTTCTTCTCCAGAGTCTTTCTTAACTGTCTGTCGACCCGGCCCTCTTTAATCTTTGTTCTGCTTTCATCTCCGGCTTTTAGACAGGCACTTCAGAAGAGAGGTTATGTCACTCAGTCGAGCTGCCGGCCTCAATTTGTCTTGACCGTCTCTCTCTCTCGCCATCTCATCTCACATCTCATACATATTTTTGTGCCTCCATCTCTCTCCCACTATCTGCTGTGCCCATTTTATCCCCTACATTTCTGTATACCACAATACTTAAAGAACCAAGTAGCATTTCCGGGTCACTGAGATGTATGAGAGGAACTGTATTTACTGTTTTTGACTTGTTCCTGTGAAGCAAATGAGCCATGATTGGTTTTTCTTGAAAGATTCATTGCGAGAGTAGCTTGGCGTTTCCCCTCACAGACGCAGACACTATACTAACAATCATACATAAAAGATTTATTTTTTTCTTTAAAGAAAACCTCTTTTATGTTGTTACACTTCGTAGTTCAGAGAAAGACGTGACACTTTAGAAGTAAAAGAAATAACAAGCCAAGCAATGAATTCTTTGTGTATCCAACCCCAGACCTCTTATTAAATAATACAGTCTTTATATGCTTTATGTTCTGTTGTTTATGTTCTTCAAGGTGTGTTTGTGTGTCAGTGCTGTTCGTAAATCTATAAATATGTGTCTGTTTGTCTCAGGTTCAGGGAAAAGTTGGGAGTAAAGACGGTAAAAGCTTTAAAACGAAACAACAACGGTGTGACGCATGCTGCTGTAGACATGCTCTGTGCCCTTATGTGTGTAAGTATCTCTTAAATATCTAGTCATCAACCAAATGCATGCATAAATATGAATCATTTAACATTTCTTTTTTTACTTTCTTGTGTAAAAACTCCTTTTACCGATGTCTTGTTGTTTGACCGAGACCTTTTCCTTCATGTTTCTTTGCAGCCGATGCACGATGACTACGACCTAAGGCAGGAGCAGCTGAACAAGGCCTCTCTGCTGTCCTCCAAGAAGTTCCTGGAAAACCTCCTTGAAAAATTCATCACCAACGTGGTACATTTCTTTTTGTTGTCAGCGAGCCTGAGCTGTGCAGAATTAGGAAATTGAATTAGAAGTTGTTTGACAGCGTTTCTAAAACCACATCATGTTTTTTTCAAAATCTCATCTGTCATTCCCTCCTTTTCTCTTCAGGACCACGGAACAGGAGCCTTGGTTATCAGCTCCTTACTGGACTTCTTAACATTTGCACTCTGCGCCCCCTACAGTGAAACAACAGAGGGGCAGCAGTTTGACATGCTGCTCGAGATGGTGGCCTCCAATGGACGCACTTTGTTCAAACTCTTTCAGGTAGGTCACTTCACCTGCCTGCCCTAAGTCTGATAGTAAAACGAGTGACTTAAGTTAAGCAGTGTATTGAATTAAGTTGTTTTATCTCCAGCATCCCTCTATGGCGATAGTGAAGGGAGCAGGCCTGGTGATGAAGGCCATTATTGAGGTACGTGTTTGGTGGTTTCATCTATGATGGTTGACTTTAGTTGGTCATGTGTGTGATTATAACTAACCTGTGTTTTAAATGCAGGAGGGAGACAAGGAAATAGCCACTAAAATGCAGGAGCTGGCCTTGAGCGAAGGCGCTCTTCCAAGACACCTGCACACTTCTTTGTTCACCATCAGCGCTGACCAGCGGATGCTCACCAACAGGTCAGACCCCGACACGTTCAGTGAATTCTCACAGTTTTGTACTTCACCAATACTCTTATCCAGAGAAACATTTGTTGCGTGCAACTGTAGAAGGCGGCTCAGTGAGGCTAGATAAACGAGAACAGAAAGGCTCAGAGGCTTATCTCCAAATTTTCTTTATCAGGCAGCTGAGTCGTCACCTCGTTGGCCTGTGGACGGCAGAGAACCCCATTGCCATGAACCTCCTGAAGAGGATACTGGTAAGGCCTCATATCTGCTCCGTTCAGACTTTTAAACAAGTATTTGATGCATGTCCAATATTCATGACAGAAGCTATTAGTGTAATGAAGGTGCTACGGGCAAAGAACTTCAGGATGGAAGCCAATGCTGGCAGCTGAGGCAGCCTGTTCAAGGCTTTACTCATTCACTCTGTCTTGTGTGCTCTCAGCCAACAGGCCTGCTGGCGTACCTGGACAGCCCCGACTCTGTCCCAGAGAAAGATGTGGACAGAATGCACATCCGCGACAACTTGAAAATCGCCACGGTATTTGACCAAAGACAAATTACATCTGCAGAGTGAACCAAGAGCTCAATGAGAAAGTATTTTGACATCTGCAATTTTACTATTCGTTTCCCACAGGACCAGCTAAATCGAAACAAGGTGCCAGAGTGGCAGCGGATAGCAGGCAAGGCAGCCAAAGAGGTGGAGAAGTTTGCCAAGGAGAAGGCTGATCTCGTGTTGATGCACTGGAGGGATAAAATGGGCATAGCCCAGAAGGAGGTGAGGATTTCTCTTCCTTTACAGAAAGGCTTTACCTGTTATGTATCGTACAAGCTGCTGCGGCTGCTGACTGTTTGCTCAGGTGTCTTTTCTATGCGTTGCTCCTCCTCCTGCTGATGCCGAACAGTGCCGCAGAATCCAGAGGCAAACTCGATAACATACTTTGCTGCTGCTGCTTCTGTTATTTTGCATGAAGAGCAGCGACAGCTCTATTGCCGCCTGACTTCCGGGGGAAAATCCTACATGTCAGGATGCACATCTGATTTCTCTGTGCCTTGCATATTTGCTGTTGAAACTGCTCTTTTTTCCTTTTTTTTGCAGTTTTGCATTCCAGCAGTGTGTGTTCATTGCGCTGACTACGTGTTACAATTGCACGTAGTTGCTTTAAGGCGAACCTGTGTGCGGCTCACTATTATCTGAAGTGTGTGTGTGTGTGTGTGTGTGTGTGTGTGTGTGTGTGTGTGTGTGTGTGTGTGTGTGTGTGGGTTGAGGTCGGTGTGCGTACAACCTTGGGCCACTGCTGCCTGCTCTTTGATGTTTCTACAAACCTTCAGTCACATCTGCTTTCATGTAAAGCTACAACATCAAAACTGACTTCACCTAAATGTCACGGGGCCTTTTCCGCTTCTCCTTCTCTTCACTTTCATTTTGAATGATGATGACTTAAAATGGCTGATCGACTACGTGTTTTGATTGGCTTGCTTTCACTGAATATTCCTCTAATCACATCCATCATTACATGCTTGCACCACATGTGTAATTGTTGTAGCAGCTAATAAATCTAAAAGACATAGTGATAGTTTCGTATGTTATTGGTATAATTGAACTCTCCTTGACCTGTTTCGATTCATTTCTGTTTGATCCGAGGAACAATAATCTCTCTGTTGTCTCTACCCCACCCTCCCCTTGTCTTGTGTGGTTTCTCTGCTGTCAAACAATGCAGCAAGACAGAAATAACCTGGTAAGTAGGACTGACCGATGGGATCCATGCTGGTTTCTTTACCATGTTCTTTCTTTTTTCACCAAACCATTTTTTTCCAACATCATGTAACATGTTGAGTGTGTTTTTTTTGTTGTTGTTTTTTAAATTCAGCAAGGCTTATCAGCTACAAAGACATTCGGCTTCAAATAAATGCAAGTAAACCAACATAAATCACTCATATGTCATACTGCAGATCATAGAGCATAGATGTATGTCCTGCTATTAACAGAGGACATGTTCTGTACCTGTAGTGTTTTGTCATCAATAAATAATGACCACAATGAGTTTGAAACATGAGTATCAACAGATCAGCCCATAAGGCCTGTGGAAAAATATTTTACATCACCCAAACACTGTTTATCTTGCAGTTACAGTAATAGCCTTGAATAATAATGTCAACACCAGATGCATCACGTGCTCCCTTTGCAAAGAATCGCTCAGCAAGAATCACAGAACACACCCAACGTTGGGATCCCATCTTGGTTTTTCTTGCGTCATAACTTTGTTTTCTATGTTGGTATCATGACGACATTGTTTATGTTTGTTTGTTTGTTTTTTCTCTTGTTGTACTAATAATTTCTGAATTTCTCCCTTCTGGAAAAAACATTTTGTCATACACGCTGGTTCATTTCACTTCTGGTGTTCTTTGTCTGTGTGAAATGTTTGTTATCTCATCGCCATTTGAACTTCATAACTCTCTTTATGCCGTGAGCTGAAAAGGATGGATATTAAATGCTGCAAATGACGATGGACTGACTTGAGTTTTGCATCTTTCCTTTGTTTTCAGAACCCAAACCAAAAGCCTGTCATCCTGAGGAAGAGGCGGCAGAGAATAAAGATTGAAGTCAATTGGGAGCTTTTCTACTACAGGTCTACTTTCTTTTCCCAACCTTTTAGTTCATAAAACGTGCTCAAAACCAGCTCCTAACATTTCTCTTCTGTCCTCTTTAAGATTCCAGCTCGACCACGCTCGGTCCAACCTCATCTGGAACCTGAAGACAAGGGAGGAGTTGCGCGATGCTCTGGAAGGGGAGATGCGTGCCTTCAGCGTGGACCGCGAGCTCGGCAGTGCCACCGTCATCTCCTGGAACCACCAGGAGTTTGAGGTATGTGCTCAGCCGGGAATATGTGTCTGGATCTCAAGATTAGAACACTTCTATCTGTGATCTGTGAGAGTATCTCTCAGAGAAATACAAGGTGTGTGTGTGTGTGTGTGTTCTTGTTTGCAGGTGAGATACGAGTGCCTTTCAGATGAGATAAAGATCGGGGATTATTACCTGCGCCTGCTGCTTGAAGAGGATGAAAACGAAGAATCGAATGCCATCAAGAGATCGTAAGACTTTAATACAACAGCGCTGATTTGAAATGACTCATTCTGCAGTGAATCCAAATAGCTGATTCGTGCTTCTTCCTCTCTTTCCTCTTAGATACGAGTTCTTCAACGAACTCTACCATCGCTTTTTGCTTACACCCAAAGTCACGATGAAGTGCCTGTGCCTGCAAGCGCTCGCTATAGTCTACGGGAAGTGCTACGAGGAGATCGGCCCCTTCACAGATACTAAATACATTGTGGGAATGCTGGACAGAGTGAGTACAGACTGTGGGAACTAATATTAGTTATGGCAGTGGAAGTGTCCTTTTTAATTTCTCTCTAAATCTTCTGTGTTTACAGTGCACAGACAAACTGGAAAGAGACAGACTCATCCTCTTCCTCAACAAACTCATTCTCAACACAGTAAGCGATCCAAACGGTGCCCTGTTTATTTAACCCACAGTTCTGACTCTGTCTTGAGTTACAATTTTAAAAAAAATTTCCTGTGCAGAAAAACGTGAAGGAGGTGATGGACTCGAACGGAGTGCGTATATTGGTGGATCTGCTCACCTTGGCACATCTGCATACCAACAGAGCTACTGTGCCCCTGCAGGTAAAAACACGACCGCAGCTTTCAGAAGATGTTGTAATCATCTGTGAGATTAGTTTTAATTCAACCTTCACTCACGTGTGAAATATCTGTCAAACAATGTCTCGTTAATTTCCCACAGAGCAACGTGCTCGAGGCATCGCCAGACATGAAGAGAGAGAGCGAGAAGGAGTGGTACTTTGGTAACGCAGACAAGGAGAGAAGAGGACCTTTCAGTTTTGAGGAGGTATGTGAAAAAAATGCCCTTCCTGTGTAATATATGAGGTACTAATTTGTGATTTTTCACATGTCTATATTAAGTAAAAATAGTCAGGTAATATAATTTTATAGAAATATCTCTTGTAGTTGCTGCAGCTTATTTTGATGCTTTTCTACAGATGCAGGAGTTTTGGAGCACGGGCGTCCTGACGGCGAAGACGCGCTGCTGGGCTCAGGGGATGGACGGGTGGCGTCCCCTGCAGGCCATCCCCCAGCTCAAATGGTGCCTCTTGGCTACCGGACAGGCAGTGATGAACGAGTCTGACCTGGCAACGCTAATCCTTAACATGCTCATCACCATGTGCTCATACTACCCCAGCAGGTGGGTGAAGTAGAAAATACCTTTAATTTTTGCAGCAGTGTAGTTTTTTTTTCTTTTTTGTTTGAAACATGTTTATTTACTTTTTACTCAGGGACCAAGATAACGCGATTATCCGTCCTTTGCCTAAGATCAAGAGGATGATCAGTGACAATGCTTGCCTTCCTCACATCGTTCAGGTACCTGCACAATCTGAATTAAGATACGATGTGTCGTATCCTCTTTGGAGAATCGCTCAATTCAATAAAATCACATCGTTTTTCTACGTACTCTCCAGCTACTGTTGACCTTCGACCCCATCCTGGTGGAAAAGGTAGCCAACGTACTCTACCTGGTGATGCAGGACAACCCTAATCTGCAGCGTCTCTATCTAACCGGGGTCTTCTTCTTCATCATGATGTACACGGGCTCCAACGTGCTTCCTATCGCAAGGTAAAAACACGCAACAAACAGCACATGGCTTCAAGAAAAAACACTTAAAAGTGCATGTAGAAATTTGAAATTAGACATAAAATACTGCACCTGTGGCACTCATAACATGTTGTTTTTGACCTCTGTGGTTTCTTTAGGTTCCTGAAGTACACGCATCTGAAACAAGCCTTTAAATCAGAAGAGGTAAAGTTGATTTGTCGCTTTTTTTTATGAATTACAACTGGTTATATCTTGTGAATCCTTTTGAAAATTACACTTGTCTGTTGTGCTTCCTCTCCAGGCTAAAGGTCAGGACATTGTGCAGCGTAGTGTTCTGGGTCCGGTGCTGCCCGAGGCCATGGTTTGTTACCTGGAAAACTACGAGGCTGAGCGCATCTCTGAGATCTTCCTCGGAGAGTTTGACACACCTGAGGCCATTTGGAGCAGTGAGATGAGGTAGAATATTAATCTGTAGTCTAATCTGTATGATCTAAAAGGCAACGCAAAGTGAAATTTTAAAAGATTGTGATCGAACGCTTTGAAACTTTGTTTCAGACGGATGATGATTGAGAAGATCGCTGCCCATGTCGCTGACTTCAGCCCCAGGCTGCAGAGCAACACGCGGGCTCTCTACCAGTACTGCCCCATCCCCGTGATCAGCTTCCCTCAGCTGGACAACGAGCTCTTCTGCAACATCTACTACCTCAGACACCTGTGCGACACCACCCGCTTCCCCAACTGGCCCATCCGAGATGCTGTATGTCTTTTTTTTTTCTTACTTATCCAAGCGTGTACGTCCTCATCTGTCCTTTTTTTTTTAACATTGTGATCTATCACTGTTACCCCTCCAGGTGAAGCTGCTAAAAGACACTCTTGAAGCCTGGAAGAGAGAGGTGGAGAAGAAGCCTCCGTCTATGTCTGTAGATGACGCCTATGAAGTCCTCAACCTCCCCAAAGGACAGGGGCAGTGAGTGACCTTTGATTTCTTATTGTGTCATGAATCTTTTATTTTTTAATAAGTAGCAATACACGTTTAGTATGTAGGCGAGGGTGGAGGAGTGGATGGAATGTGGGCGATAACAAAGGATTAAATGATGAGTAATGATGTGATATTAGAGTATGACTCAACAAATGTTGGCGTTTTTGTCTTCAGGCACGAGGAGAGTAAAATCAGGAAAGCTTACTTCAGACTGGCGCAGAAGTACCATCCTGACAAGAACCCTGAGGGCAGAGTACGTGTTCTCATCATTACTGACATGATCTGTAGGCAAAGACTTTGCATTAGCTTCATCCACAGATTTCATTTCAACTTGTATCTTTCAGGACATGTTTGAAAAAGTCAACAAAGCCTACGAGTTCCTTTGTACAAAATCTGCACGAATCTTGGACGGACCCGACCCCGAAAACATCATCCTCATCCTCAAAACTCAGAGCATCCTGTTCAACCGACACAAACAAGGTATGTCGACGGATCAAATTTTCTTTTATTACAGTAAAACTCGACTCACCGCTTTACTGTCCACACACAGAACTGGAACCTTACAAATACGCCGGTTACCCAATGCTCATCAAAACCATCACGATGGAAACGGAGGACGAGCAGCTCTTCTCTAAGACCTCCCCTCTCCTCCCGGCTGCCGTCGAACTGGCCTTCCACACCGTCAACTGCTCGGCTCTGAACGCGGAGGAGCTGCGCCGTGACAGCGGCATGGAGGTTAAAACATATTCACAAATCCTGAAATCTCAACCAATCTCACCCTACATAAAAAACATATCCGTCCATCTATACATGAATGCAGTGATCAGGTGAATGATGAGCTGTTGTGTGTAACCAGGTGTTGTTGGAGGCTCTTTCCCGCTGTGTCGCCGTGTTAACTGCATCTAGCAAGCCTGACGACATGGCTGTACAGGTAACATAACAGACTCCGTTCACCTGTGGTTAGCACTGTACCGCTTGTTGTGATTTCCTTTAACACCTAAATGTGCCACAGGTGTGCGGGCACATCTGTAAGTGCTACAGTGTAGCAGCCCAGTTTGAGGAATGCAGGGAAAAGATCATCGAACTGCCGAATATCATCAGGGACCTCTGTCACATCTTGTTCTATGGAAAGGTGAGAATCTTGCACCTTTCCGTATGTAATCTTCTATCTGTACTATTCTTCAATGTCAATATGTCATTGCTAGATAATCTGTGAGATCTCAAACCCTTAAAATTGTTTCATACTTGTTCTATAACTAGACAGCTTCTTGAAGTTTTCTTCTTGATTCATGTTCCCTCCCTCGCCTCCTCTCAGGGTCTCCCGAAAACTGCAGCCTTGGCAGTTCAGTGCGTGAGCTCCTTCGCCGTGGATTTCTTCCTACAGACCCATCTGTATCACGCCGGCGTGCTCTGGCACCTTCTGGTCCACCTCTTCAACTACGACTACACCCTGGAGGAGAGCGGCGTGCAGACAAGCCAGGAGACAAACCAACAAGAGGTCGCAAACAGCCTGGCCAAGCTCAGCCTCGTGGCTCTCAGCCGCCTGGGAGGCTTCACCCAGACACCGCACACCCCAGACGGGAACAATCCCGTCTCGGAGACCAACGGCATCGAGGGCACGCCTCCAGAGAACCCCACCATCCGCAAGAGCTTAGCAGCCATGCTGACGCCATACATCTCAAGGAAGCTAGGAACAGGATCTCCTGCTGAGGTATGTTGTATAGGTGGATACAGAATGTGTATATATATAAATAAACCTCAACATCAAACTGAGCTCCACATGTCCTCTTGTGCATTTAGGTGTTGAAGCTGCTGAATAGTAACTCGGAGAATCCGTACTTGATCTGGAACAATGGGACACGAGCCGAGCTGCTGGAGTTCCTGGAGGGGCAGCAGGAAGGAAACATCAAGAGGGTGGGAATAACATTTACTACTTCCTTTTTTAACCTTTATTTATTTTTTGATTTCCCCCAAACTATACATAACGAGTGGTGTGTGCCAAGCTGACATATTAAATAGATATAAAACAAAATAATGATTAAAGATTAAACCCACGTTTGTTGATGATTATTTTATATTTTTTAAGTGAATAGAATTGTTTATATATGGTATTAGCATATAATATTGCTGGTATATAAATACTGTTGATAAGCCATAGCTAGTGATGATTGTCTTTTCTGTCTTTTTAGGGAGAGAACGATGAAAGCTTTGGTGCAGAGTTTCTGTTCACTGATCACAGCAAAGAGCTGATAGTTGGAGAGATTTTCGTCCGGGTTTACAACGAGCAGCCAACGTTTCCTCTCGAGGTGAGCAGAACAAAAAACCACATTGAATCTGCTTTATTGTTTGTCCTGTACTCAGTCTTCTATTTACTGAAGAGTTTTTATGTGGAATTGACTGAAGCATTTTTAATATTTAACAGCCTTTATTTGTTTATTTTCACCATAAAATAGACCATAAATTTAAAATGTGTTGTTCCGTCTCTGGTTCTAGTATCCAAAAGCATTCGCAGCCAGTCTGCTGGACTACGTGGGCTCCCAGGCCCAGTACCTCCACACCCTGCTGGCCATGAGTCAGAGCAACAAGGTGGAGTCCCAGCAGCACGCAGAGAGGCTCCGCTTCGCTGAGATGGCTTTAGAGGCTCTCCGCAATGTCATCAAGAACAACCCTGGTGAGATCCGACACTTCCCCTGGCGCGGCCAACCTTTTGTTGTGCTGTTTTATTTAGAAGTCCTAATTTCGGAGCGTCTCTCTCTTAACAGCTCTCTCTCTCGCTCTCTGATTCCAGGTTCAGAGACAGAGTGCATCGGTCACTTCAAGCTCCTCTTCTCATTGTTGCGGGTTCACGGAGCTGGCAGAGTACAGCAGCTGGTGTTGGAGGTAGAGATTCTTGGTCCTGATATCTGATCGCTGTGGTTTCCAATATGTCGCTGCATTTTTAGTCATATTGGTTTCCTCTGCAGGTTGTGAATACCGTGACATCAAACCAAGAATGCGTTAGCAACATCGCAGAGTCGCTCGTGTTGTCCAACCTTCTGCTGCTGCTGCACTCGCTCCCCTCCAGTAAGAACAAAACACGTCACTTGATTTTTTTCTGCAGTGTTGAATCTTAATTAAAACATCTTTTTCTTTGCATCATTTAGGCCGACAGATTGTGCTGGAAACCTTGTATGCACTCACTTCTAACACCAAGATAGTTAAAGAGGCTATGGCCAAAGGTCAGTGTAACTCTATCTGAAGAGCTCTCTGTATTTATGTGAATTCTCAGTGCACAGACGCTCATGTTCAGTCTCTCTGTTCCCCAGGGGCTCTGATCTACTTGCTCGACCTCTTCTGTAACTGCACACATCCCCAGGTCCGCACACAGACTGCGGAGCTCTTCTCCAAGATGACCTCAGACAAGCTGGTCGGGCCAAAGGTCAGTCTGGACAGACAAAAGCAAAATAATCCTTGTTTCATCATATCGTCATCTTCTTAATCATTTTCCATGTTTGCTCTGTCAGGTGCGTCTGACGCTGATGCGTTTCCTCCCTGGTGTGTTCATGGATGCCATGCGAGACAACGCAGAGGCAGCCGTGCACATATTCGAGGGAACGCACGAGAACCCTGAACTCATCTGGAATGACAACTCAAGGGAGAAAGTGTCCACAACTGTCCGGGAGATGATGCTCGAGTATGACATGAGCCCAGTTTGATAACGTGTTGAAGTTAACAGCTAGTCTGATGTGACGTTTAACGACTGTCTTTTCTTTCTTCAAATTTTCCAGGCACTTTAAACAGCAGAAAGATAATCCTGATGTGAACTGGAAAGTAAGTGCAGATATATAAATATATATAACTTACTTTTTTATGATTTCATGTGACAGTAACTTCTTGTTTTGTGTGCTCAGATGCCGGAGGACTTCACGGTGGCTTGCGGAGCAGGACAGGGCGAGCTGGAAGTCGGCGGAGTCTTCTTGCGTATCTTCATCGCTCAGCCAGGCTGGGTGCTACGCAAGCCTCGAGAGTTCCTGGTGTCCCTCCTGGAGACCATGACCGAGCTGCTGGAGAAAAACAACCCCAACGTGAGCTGCCTCCCCGAGACACAACTGATATTTTCACTTTTACTGTCGTTTTACAGCAATTTTCACCTCCTCCCGACATCTCTGATCTCCTGCAGGGTGAGGCCCTGGAGACCGTTACCACGGCAGCGGTATGCCTGTTCAGTACACAGACTCAGCTGGCCGACCAAGTTCCCCCTCTGGGTCATCTGCCTCGTATCCTGGCAGCACTCAACCACAAGAACAACGCCGTGCCCAAAAGCTCCATCCGCCTCATCCACGTGCTATCAGACAATGAGGTGTGTAGCCGAACGCCTGGATGTGTATACAGTTTCTATAGTTGCTGTAATATATATATGCTACACCCTGTTTCAAACCTTGTTTTTAAAAGTCGAGTTCAGTTTTACTTGCTGTAGTTTTTTTTAAGACTAGAGGATATTGACATTTTCCAGGCAGGAAAAGGTATAAGGGGGGTCTGCTGAGACACATCATGAGAACTTTTTGGAGTTCAACTCATACTAAAGACAAAGTCAGGCTATCTCTGCCCCTGCTGCATTGATTATTATCATTTCCCACATGAAAATCAGAGCAGACTGTCTTTTTGTTCGTCTTGTTTCTCCACCATGACACATTAACATTATTAACTGACACTGTCTTGTTCTGTGTAGCTGTGTGTACGCTCCATGGCTTCTCTGGAGACCATCGGCCCCCTCATGTCTGGGATGAAATGTCGGCCTGACATGGCCGGACTGGCTTGTGAAGCTCTCAATCGCATGTTCCAGAAGGAGCAGACTGAACTGGTGGCCCAGGTAAACTGTTTTTTTAATATCGTGTTTGCTAACCATGTCAAGATGAACGAGTATCAATAAGTATTTTGTGAATGAACTGGACAGGCTCTGAGAGTGGAGCTGGTTCCATACCTCCTAAAGCTCCTGGAAGGAATCGGCCTTGAGACACTCGACAACCCTTCAGCCACGAAGGCCCAGATAGTAAAGGCTCTGAAGTCCATGACTCGCAGTCTGCAGTTTGGAGAACAGGTATGAAAGGAAAACATGAGCAGCAGGATTGTCAGTTTAAAACATTTGATGATTACTGTTTTTTATTTGCTAATTATTTAATTGTTCAAATTTCCATCCTGCCGGTTATTTGAAACTCTTAATCAATCACTGCTCTGCAGGTGAACGAGATTCTAGCGAGGTCCTCCGTGTGGAGTGCCTTCAAAGACCAGAAACACGATCTTTTCATCTCAGAGTCTCAGACTGCCGGCTACCTGACAGGTAAAACGTTTCTATGAACTTAAACCTGCTACTGAACACACACGCATCATCTAACCTGACATTTTCTCAGCGAGCGAAGCTGTTAAACGATTTTTCTCTGAGTGTTTAAAAAGGTAAGCCTTGAATGCTTTTCTCTGAGCTGTCGTTGAATCTTAATGCTTTGCTTTATCCTAAACACCACCTTGTGGCTGACTCCTCACTTGTGCTTAAACCCAGCAACCCTTTTCTCTCTCCACTTCCTCTAACTTCCTGGCTCTGCCCTTCCCTTCCTGTTTGTCCCTCCACATTTCCTCCTCAGGGGTATCCACTCCTTCTCTCCTGGCAGCCAGCAGCCCACTGAGAGGTGGGCTCTAGACTCCTAAGCTGGGCCCTCACAGCCCTCCTCTCTCTTGCTCTGATGCAGGTAGTCTTTGACCTGACGTTTGCCTCTTTTACCTTCCATCTTTGACCCCACACTTCTCCACCTCTCCATCTTCGCGGTGCTGAAAATGTCATAACATCTTCCTCTCCATCCACAAAGTCATTATTACATAAAAACGCCTATGACAGTTGGAAATAAAATAAAAAAATGGACCTGACATTTACGCATGAATGTGATTGCTGTCCCGTGTGATGTGATTTGGGAAAGGCCAGTGGACTTCCGTTCTAGTTGATCGCTTGAAGAAATGAAAAATGTTGCATTTCCAACACAGCTCAACAAAAAGTCAACCAACAAATAAATACAGGCAAATATAATTCAGAGTTTGCCCTCTACTGACCATCCACAGGAATATTGTTACTTATTAAAGAGTTGAGTTAAAATGATCTCATCTTTTATATTAGTGTGTATTCTTATTTAAAATACAAAAGAAGAACATAAAAGTTCAGTTTCATACAAAGCAAAGTGTTTTATATTGTAGAACGATGACATGCAAAGACCAAACGCTGATTAAACACGTGAAAAACAAGTAGTGACATTATTTACATGAACTGTAATATTCTAATTAATGTGTCATTGATTTCAGTAGCTATGATTAATTATTCAATTATCTAGATAAAATATGTTTATATCATATATATCATCATATCATATCCCTCTTCCCTTGCTACTTACCGCAGGCTGATTAATGACTAAGATGCATCATTACATCTCATTCATTCATTCATTCATTCATTCATTCATTCATTCATTCATTCATTCATTTCATCGTGCCAGTGCAAACACTCCTTAATGAATATACATGACATAAGGCATGACGCGTTGCAAAGCAGTTGGATAGCCCTGTGTATCATGAAATGTAATGCTAACTTGTTTGACTCGCAGGTTCAGTTTTAAACCTCAATTTATTTTTAATAGAAGTCAACAAGTTCATTGGTTCGGTTGATTAATTGCTGCCGATAGCATGTTAAAAAAAAAAAGAGAGGAAATTGGCTCCAGTTAATCGTCTCTCAGCTTTTTTCTGCTCCAAGCTTAATGATCATTAATGTATAATAATGAAACTGAAATTGTAATACTCCACATTCAAGGTGAGTTTACAAGACAAGTGTCTTTTTGTGACCTGCAATTACTGTTTTCTAAAATAACCAAAATATCAAAAAACAATATAAATCCTGCACAAAGACTAAAATAGGGACAATCAAAAAACACGAATGTAGCTTCATTGGGGGGAAAAAAGAAAAGACACAATCCTGAGAGCAACCACAAAACGTAACTCACGTGTGGAAATCAATGAACTTCAACCACGCTCTTATATATTTACACAAAAAAGGATATAAATGCTGCACTGCAGCAGATATTTCTATCTTAAAACTGTCTTCATTCCTATAGTTTAGTTCGTCATCGTAGCGCTCTAGCTCTCCGGTCCAGTCTCACCTGTACTGAGTCTATCACGTATCTTCCTGTCGCCTGTAGGTCCAGGAGTAGCAGGCTACCTTACAGCAGGAACTGGCACCACTGTAATGCCCAGCGTCCCACCCCCCGTGGACAACGACATTGGAGACCAAGGCTGACGGACACACGACACAAGACGTCACGCTCAGGCACCCAGACTGCCCTGCAGCTTCACGGCCGCAACTCAGAGAGGGACCGTTCAGCTCCCGCACGAGGGGATGGAGAGAGAGAAAGACGGAGGAGAGCCGGGCCGTCATTGACCGTCACCAAAATCTCTGCGACACCTCCTCCAGTATCACTCTCCTCTCCCCTCACAAACGGCACTCAAGTCTTCATAAACACTTTTGAAATTGTTTTTAACGGATGACCACATTTGTTTCGTTTTCTGTGCTACTTTTCTTGTTTCTTCCAACGACACAGAAGAGTTTACTTTTGTATGAATATATTTTTTACTCTAGATTTTTGTTTTTCATGAGAAAGACTGAAGCTTGCCATAGGTTAACCGTCTCTTCTCTATTATGTTATTCTCTTTGTCATATCCTGATTGGCTACTCTTACCCTTAATCCAAACACAGAGGGTACTCGGCCTCATTTGTGACAAAAGTTGTGCACAGGACCTATCCACCTCTTCATAAACATGCCATTTACTAGTCTACATGATGGATTCTCATAGGGTAAAAGAAGAAAATAATGTCTTTGATTTCTCAGCCCTGATTCTCGACTAAACCGTCTGACTGATGCTGACCTCTCGCCTGGTTTGGTCAGTCAACACACATCTGCTCTCCAAATGTTCCAGCTTCTTCTGCCTCTGATCTTAATTCATATTTCATCCTGCTCTCTCTCTCTCTCTCTCTCTCTCTCTCTCCTCTCTCTCTCTCCTCTCTCTCTCTCTCTCTCTCTCTCTATCTCTCTCTCTCATCTCTCTCTCTCCTCTCCTCTCTCATCTCTCTCTCTCTCTCTCTCTCTCTCTCTCTCTCTCTCTCTCATCTCTCTCTCTCTCTCTCTCTCTCTCTCTCTCTCTCGGAAGGCTCCCCTTTCTGCCTCACATTTTTTTAAAAGTAATTCTCCGCCCCCTCCCACCTGCCCCCCAAATGCAAAAAGCACTAGAATATTTATAAGTGAATAATAACCACCAGAAATGAGCTTCTGCTAAGACATGACGAATGACTCTGATTAGAATCTATGTGAAAGACTAGTGCAATTTGTGAAATGTTCAATGTAATATTGCGTATATAAACTTTCTATATTGAATGTACATTAAAAAAAAAAAATCAGTCGCACTTGTACATAAAAATTTTAAGAATAAAAGGGAACCCACAGTGTTGTTCTTTCGTATTTGCATGTTTGATTGTGGAAGTAAAGATTTCATCAGAATGAGCGGCCCATTGTTTTAATGTTTGAAAATATATCTGTACAGCAACAAACCGCAGCCTGTCTCTGCCAGAGAAGAAGGTATGTTGTCAGAGTGAAATTAGTTTGAATTTTTTATTTCAAGTAGAGTTTTTTTCAGTCCCGACAGTGTCGACGAGGCCTTGAAACATAAATTTCATCTACATGTTTAACTAATAAATATATGTTTGGTTTCTGGTCAGCTAATAACCAATAACCTCACTATCACAGGCAGCACGATATAAAATTCGC